>OMKR01047944.1:0-14777 GCA_900302355.1 Cyttopsis rosea | reverse complement strand
GCGTGTGTGTGTGTGTGTCAGAGTTACAATAGTTAGACAGACGGGTGTCTACAGACCAACACACACACACACACACACACACACACACACACTTTTTTTTTTAAATGCTCCCCAAAAAACATTATTTCAATTTCTTATTATTGTAGTAATTTTAAACGTTTCAGTTTCATTTGATGAAGCGTCAAAATAAAACCAGCTGCAAATGAAAAGTTTTACAAAATGTCAATGAAAAATCAATTTGTAATATTAAAACAGGTAAAACATGGTTTCCAAAAGGTTTCCAAGTAAAAATAAAACGTTTTCTTTTGGAATGAGACTTTTATTTTGTGTCATTTAGAATAATTTATAAAAAAAAAGCTTCTTGTCTTTGTGTGGCTGATATGTACAAACTTTAATATTTAATATTCTAATATATTCACAGGAAACTCTCTCTGCCGCTATAGAAACTCCTGAGATTTAAGACCATTTTAAATAAAAAAACAAAGTAAAATAAAACTTTATATATAGAGAGATTTATATTTAACAATCAACTTATTTTTTTTATCATATCAAAATAAATCTTTTTTTTTTCGTAGTTTGTTAAAATGCCTTTAGCTTCTATTTTATTTTATTTTTTGTTTACTCTCATGCTCCACCTTTTTTATTCTTTTTTTTCTCTTTTTTCGTTTCCTTCGTTCAGTCCATCAGTCCGAAGTAGCAACGTATCCCATGATGCACCTGTCCTGCGCCACCACCAGGCCACGCCCACAGTGCTCCAGCCATGTGTGTGTGTGTGTGTGTGTGTGTGTGTGTCTATTGCTGCAGCTCCAGCAGGTCCTGGTACACCCGCAGCACGGGCTCGGGGCACAATGCATCGTGGGTAAAAACTGAGTCGTTGTCCGACGAACAGGAAGTGGACGCGTCGTCGCAGGAAGGAGAATACTGCTCGAAGGGCGTGGACAGGTCCAGGTACTGAGAGACAGACAGGAAGAGAGAGAGAGGCAGGGAGGGAGGGAGAGAGAGAGACATTAAAACCGTATTCATGTAGCTAATGAAACTAGCTAACTAGTAGATAGACAGATAGACAGATAGACAGACAGATCGATAGATCGATAGATAGATAGACAGACAGACAGATCGATAGATAGATAGATAGATAAATAGATAGACAGATAGACAGATAGACAGACAGATCGATAGATAGATTGATAGATAAATAGATAGATAGATAGATGGATGGATAGAATGATATGATAGATAGACAGCTAGCTTTGGCTGTTTCTATGGTAACCAAACTGTCCAGTCCAACGGCAAACAACAACACAAAGTTTAGCTCAGCCTTCATCTGGACAATCATGTAAACACTGAGATGAACAAGTGAACAAAAGAGAAGAAAAATACAGAGAGAGAGAGAGAGAGAGAGAGAGAGAGAGAGAGAGAGAGAGAGAGAGATCAGCATAAAAGTGACCGGTGTCGGTCCAGGAGATCAGCCAGGCCACTTGGTGAATGCATGGCTGTGTGAAGGGGTCGAGGTGGGTTCTTATTTTAAGATGCTGGCGGTTCACGGAGGGAATTATTAACACAATCCAACCTGCAAGACGCGACCACTAATCGTCGTACCACGGTCGTCAACAAACCCAGCGACACGCAGAGCTCTTCGTGGGAAATGCAGACGCGGAGACTGGTATAAATAGCCTCCACTACCGCAAGTGTGACCAGGTTGGGCAGAGACATGAATCTCACACAGTAGTTCCTCTGGGTCGGTGAGACGGGTAACAAATAAAGATATAAATACATTGGCAATATACAATAACCCTAGAGTAACGGTGATCGATCACATTACATCGCAAACAGGAAACTGCATATATGTGGAAGATATAATAACGGTGTGTACCTACACTGTGCACCAGGGTACAAGCAAACGGGTGTAATCAGACTGCGGGCCACGCACTATGAAGCCGAAGCAGCTAAACACGGTGGGAAACAGCAAGGCTTCCATACTGTGTGGAGCGTGGGCTCCATGCTAGGCTAGCCGGGCATTGTTTTAGCTCAGTATCCAGCCAGGCGTCCAACCGGCACAATGTTAGAGGTGTGATTTAGGATCTTAAGGTGACACGGTACTTTGCATTATATTTTTAAAAAATTAAAAAAAAAAATTTTTTTTAAAGCACAGTCGAGATAGCCGACAGTCACTCACCTTAAAAAGCGACAGTGTGTGTGTGTGTGTGTGTGTGTCGTTAGATCGAAGCCCTCACACCGTGTGACAGCTGCTGCGCCCAATCCCACTCCCACCGCACGCCGACTGCGGCCATGCGGCGTTCACTGACACCCGGAAATCACAGCACCGCAGCGTGTACCTGTACGTTCGCGATCGACTGTGACGCAAGCACGACTGCGATAGTTAAGAGTAAATAAAATAATCAGTCAGTAGGGAAACGCTTACTGAAAACATAACGTTGGTTTGACACCGACGCCCCTGCTTGATCATCTTGAAATCGAATGAAGAGAAATAATATTTTGAGATTTAATGGTTTAAAGAACGCGAAGCTGACGTCACGTTGCTGGAGCGAGCCGCCATATTGGGAGGATCACTCGCGTTGACTGTGAATGTCGGTCGGCGGATTTCTGAGTTAAAAGACGTCTTGGAAGTCTTGTCGGGTGGAGAACTGCCACAGAAAATCTTGCAGTCGTCTTGTGTGAAACATCCACCCTTCTTTTTCTTCCTTCCTTTCTTCGTTTTTGTACATTTCGTATATTTGAGCTATTTCTCTATGCAATTGAATGGAAAGTGATCATCCAAAAATGGCGACCGGAGTCCATAGCAACCGTCAAACTTCACATTCTCAATAATAGAAGTCTGAAACAAAAAACAAGATTGATTCATTTATTTATTTTCCTTTCGTGTACAGATTATATCTTATGTATATATGTATCTTATGCATGCAACTTTGCACAATTTCCTATTTTTGACTGAATTGTGAATACAAAGGTTTATCCATCCATCCATCATCCATCTTTTTTTTTCTTTTCTTTTTTTTCTTTTTATCCTAATGTGACTTTACAAGAGGGACTCGAACGCGCCGTCGCTGCAGGCTGCGGCTCGGTGATACGGACAACGTTGCCCCCACATGGCTTTGTCAGGTCGGCACATTTACCCATTTACCTGAGAAACACTCATTCTTCATAAAGGCTGCACTGCCACGGCAGACGTGCACGCGTCACATCCCCAAATAAGGCTTTATTATAAATGTACCATGTTTGTTTCAGAACAGAAAAGCATTATAATTGTCCTCTTCTGTTGTATGATTTTATCTATCTATCTATCTATCTATCTATCTATCTATCTATCTATCTATCTATCTATCTATCTATCTATCTATCTATCTATCTCTTTCTTTTTTTCTTTCTTTCTTTCTTTCTTTCTTTCTTTCTTTCTTTCTTTCTTTCTTTCTTTCTTTGCTTTCTTGCTTGTTTTTTGGAGCATATCTCAAGTCTCAAATTCACAGTTCACTTGGAGGAAAATACCTTATGCCCCAGAGTAACACCAGGGGGCAGCTTTGGAAAGCATAAGAGCAGTGAGGATCTACTGTACAGTATGGGCACAAATGACAACAAGTATATCATTTGGCTTGTGGGCTGAAGAGAGTTGGGTATCAACAATACACTATCCAGTTGAACTGGAAAACCCAAATATCTCACACTAGAGCAGCTGATTCTGCCACCATCAGTTCATGCTATGGGATGGAAACAATGGATATGACCTATGACCCCCTTCACTCAGTATATGCCTGCTATTTATTTTTCTACTATACTTGTACTATGTCTTGTTGTCTGTTATTTCCTTGTTCACTCTGAATTCTTGAAATCTGAAATCATTACATAATTGCCATCAATGGCTGACTGCATGTCAGTTAAAGGTGCAGTGTGTAGGATGTAGTGGCATCCAGCGGAGAGGTTGCAGATTGCAACCGATTGAATTACCCTCCATGGAGTAGAAGCTACGGTGGACGCGAAACTTGCGAAAAATGCGAAAGTCCCTCTCTAGAGCCAGTGATTGGTTTGTCTGTTCTGGGCTACTGTAGAAACATGGCAGCCTCCATGGAGCGACGCTCCCTATGTAGATTTAAACGGCTCATTCTAAGGCAACGAAAACACAACGACTCTTATTTTCATGGGAATATACACTAATTAATACATACTTATGAATATTATATTCCATTTCTGCCACATCCGTTCCACTAAATTCTACACACTGCACCTTTAAACGGTGTTAGTATCAAAAATCAGGAGAAAGAAAAAGAAGTAAATATAAGAGAATAGTAGTGTGACTTGCTGAAGCAAGCACACTAATTAAGTGAATAATCACAACTATGTAGCAGTTCATGATAAGAGCCAGGGTCTTATTGGGACATAACGGCATTCGCCACGGGGTCAGGGTGTCCATTAAAACACGGGCGGATGCATATATGTGTAGCCTACGTATGCACATACATACACACACTTCTTTTGGTGTAATCCGATGGCAGTTTGGGGTTGGGATTCTTATTTTGAAAACCTGGCGCTCTGTACGGTTCACCTGCCAGCCGGTAGAAAGGCCAGCAGACGACGGGTCTTCAACCATAACAGCTTTATAGGGGCAGTTGTGACATCACAAGGCCATCACATGATGGGACAACCAGGGGTCTACTGAATGTGGGGAATTCCCCGAACCAATATCTCTGATAAGCATTCGTCAAAATTTGAAGTCTAAACCTGTCCCTCAATCCTAGGTGTTCAGCATTCATTATCGTTGTCATCATCATCATCGTTAATCTCCTTCATCTCCTCCTGTCATCAACTATCATTGCCACCGGCAGCGGTTAGGCTGATAAGATCGACGCCAATGATTCAAAGGAATGTGGCAGGAAATTGCATGACTGCTTTTCCTTCATAGACTATGTCTGGAATGTCGGCATGTTGTCTTATTTGAGATATTTTGGCCATCGGTACTCTATTCTATTCATAGAATACCAGTTTTTGGTTAATTAAAAAAATTAAAAAAAAAAACTTCTGCAATTAACTTTTTTGGCAGGTTGCCTTCTACAGCCTGTTGAAGAGCTGCTTCAGCTCACCATGGAGGGTTATACTGTACAAGGCTATCTCTCCAAGGCGCGGTTCACTTAAGGTCCCATCCCTATATATATACTGTATATATCTAGTCCATATCTGCAACCCCGGCTTAGTAGGGGGCTTCGAACCCCCGGCGTCGCATTTTAAGAAAGGTTATTTTCAAAGGTGTCCCGTAACGTTTGTGCAGACCTTGGTGCACACACATACGTATGTGAGAATATGTGGGATGGTTCAAAGAGAGAGCAGCTCCTCCCCCCGGGGCTCTAGGGAGTCTCGGGTTCCCTCAGTAACCGGGGGGGTTTAAGAGGCCAATTTAGTGATAAGCGGGTCTGAAGTTGTAATTGTCACTTTTTTTTGGTTTTGTTCGTCTTTGATGGGCCCATGCAGCCTGTTCCACAGTAAAGATAAGAGCTTCCTCCTGGGATCTCTCACACTGCCCCCGCCCCCCCCTCCTCCTCAAAACTTTCCGGTGTTTGCCCTGCTCTCAATAAATCCCACAACATTATTATAGCTGCTAAACTAACAGCGTAAAGCTCCTCGACGTGTTTACTCAGCTGCTCGCTCGAGCGTCTTCGTGCCGACACATGATCTGAAGGTACCCGCCGTGAGTGGAAGGACGGCATTTGCTGGAACGCTTTTTGTCCGTTACGCTCTTCAGGCCCCATGGGAACGGGGGGAAAAAAAGTTTCCATAGCCGCTCGTTCGGAGTCTTTGTCGTCGGGAAACGGGTTTTTAAAGCAGGTTTTTAAAAAAACACAGAGAGGGAAAGATGTCGAATTTTTCAAATAAACATCCTAATTAAAATACGCTTTTATGATCCTACATCCCGACTGGGTTATGAGATACTCGAAATAGTTTTCTAACGTCAGGGCCGAGCGCAAGTCTGCATTTTAGAGTTTTTTTTTAACTGTTGTCTCTCGTGGCCTGGTTCCATTCTCTCCAGCTATTTGAACGGATGTTATTCTGCTACGGTCATTTAAATCCTTTTGTTCATTCAGATAGTATGTAGAAGAAAGAATGAAAATGACCAACGTGCCTTTTCCAACTTCCTAGTCCAAATTGACCTCAACAGAGACACACACACACACACACACACACACACACACAGGCATGCACGTTGTGTAAGTGGGATTCAGGGCCGTCTCTAAATAGCCCCATCGCAGGCCAAACAGCTTTACTGCCCCTTGTGGACGGACGGTGATTGGACGTCCGGACGGTTGTGGATCAACACCCTCCCTCCCCCACACCGTCTGGGGGAGACTACCCTGCATATCCAGGGGGTCCATACGCCATATCCTAGGATTATATTTATTTTAGGGCACTGTGAAGGACTCTGAAGGACTGGACTTCAACACAATTAAATTTTCCTGTGGAATAGCGGGCGGCTACGACCCTGCATCTCAACGGCAATGGCTGGTTTTTGGGTTTCTTGGTTTCGCGGACGCAGATTAGGCCTAATCTTAGACAAAATCACACTTTTAATCTGGACTAATTGAAATGGTTTAAAATAGTCTCAGATTTGCCCCAGTCTTGGTTTAAAAAAATCAGATTTCCAGAAGGAAGATTAGAGTTAATCTAGGTCTAAGTGAAGGTTTAAATTAAACCTGGCCAGAGGCAGGTTTGTATTAATGGCCTCCAGCACCAAGACCAGACAGAAGTGACTGTGAATGTCTGTGTCGGCGAATATTTGAGACAATCTTGCAACCGTCTGGTGTGAAACCTCCACCCTTCTTTTTCTCCCTTCCTTTCTCCATTTTTGTACATTTCGTATATTTGAGCTATTTCTCTATGCAATTGAATACCTCCCAAAATGGCGGGGTCCGTGGAGGAGAATTGACGGTGGCCGCAAAACTCGCGAAAAACGTGAAAAACGTCCCTCTCTAGAGCCAGTGTTTGGTTTGTCCGTTCTGGGCTACTGTAGAAACATGGCGGTGCAACATGGCGGCCTCCGTGGAAGAGGCTCCAGCCCCCATGTAGATATAAACGGCTCATTCTAAGGTAACGAAAACACGATTCTCATTTTAATGGGATTATACACTAGTTAATACATACTTATGAATATTTTATTCCATATTCATTTCCATTTCTGCCAAGTCCGTTCCGCAAAATTCCACAAATTCTACACACTGCACCTTTAAGGTTTTGTGGTATTTGGACGTCTTTCACATACTGTACATACTGTACATGGTGTTGCTTTCACTACAAAACAAGACAATACTATTTTAAATTTGGTTATTAGTTCATCATTATATAATGTAATCAAATGTATATAGGATCCGACCATTATGCAGATGTGATATTTTGGGCACTTTTGGATTATTAAAAAAATTTAAATAAAATAAAATAAAATAAAATAAAACATCATTACATTTGTTTTCATCTATGTACTGTATGTTCAACTGATTTTGAAGAAACATCAAGTAAAAATTGTCATTTTATTTAATTAAAAAACACGCTGTGTGTGCCAGTCTAACGCATCGTTTCCAAAAATTCCAAAAACATTCTAAAATGTTATTTCCATCCATTCATAGAGATTTTAGATCATATTCATATTACTCTTTGATTGGACGACGGCCTCCAACCGCTGTACTCGTTTCCATGGCAACAATATAAACATTTTTTTGTAGCTTGTTATTTCACTGTTACTGTTCAACATGAAAGTAATGTATTTTTTTCTTTTTTTCTTTTCAGCTCGGGCCATTCAGTCTTCATAACCTTTGACCTGGACTTAAGTCAGAGGAAAACACAGCAAGATCCCTGAGAGGGTTGTACTGTTTTACTCAACATCCATGAATCAACAGATTGAATCAACTATGGGCGACGGTCCATGTAAGGCGCCATTTTTAATTTATGTTATTTAACTAATCACAAATAATCGTTTTGTTCGTGAACCACTGTTATTATAGGATGCAAATTATTAAATGATATAAAATTTGAATTTAATGTTAGATATGACATATATTTGCCCTTTTATTTGCACGGACAAAATCTAAATTCAAACAATGGCATTTTTGGTGACCTGCTGCTGTTTCATTTTTCATCCTCGCAGCACGGATGCAAGTAGCCCGGCGACGACTCAACTTTCTAAGAGGCGATGATTTTGAAGATGTTCTCTACGCTCCACCCTCTGCCGCGTCTTCTGGAGTGTTCCCTCTGCCGTCCCCACCGCCACCACCACCCCGACGCCATGTCACCGCGGACTCCGCCTTCACACCTGGGGCCGGAAGTCTCCATATCTGGGACCCGTGTTTTATCACCTCCGCGACGGAGAGACGCGTCTCGTCCACAAGGAACAAGGTCCTGCCTCTCCATCCGCCCACCCGCCCGACTCCACCCAACAACATCGGTGATGCCGAGACTTCCTCCGGTGCGATTCAGGCTGCCGCGGCCTTTGAGAATGCCTGGATCGTAAAGCTGCTTTGTCGGGCTCTCCCCGGCTATGGTGATGACTTATTGAAGGGGGTATGGAGCCAGAGCTATGTCTATGCTCCCCCATCTGCTGGATCTGGCTTTGTACATGGTGGTCCCTCGCCTTCCCTGCGTGAACCGGATTCTTGGCAGCCACTGATCACAGCTGATCTAAGCTGTATCGGGCCCTCCTGGACTCCGGGGATCAGGAACTCAGGGACAGAAACGCCAGTGCTTCTGCATTAAACACCGCTGGATTTGAATCCGACTGCCCCCCTCCTCGTGGAAGTCCCTGGCTGGACCACTTTGGCGCCCGGGAGCCACGGATCACAGCCGACTCTAACTAAGCTCCCCCGACTGGATTTGGAACAAGAGGGCCTTGCTGAAATGGCCTCCTCTCCTCTCCCATCAGATGCCCATGGGTTTCGATTTCAGTTACCTCTGGGCTTTGCAATGGACGAACACCAGGAGGAGCACGTGATCGATAAGGAGGAGATGATCAGCTCCCGCTCAAGTATTAGGCTCAGCGCTGGGTGTCCCACGGGAGTCCCAGAGAAGGAGGCGAACCATGCGAGTGCCACTACTAAGCCCGATGCACCCGCTCTGGTTCCTGCCGCTCCTGCTGCACAGCCGGAGACTGTGAGTTTGGTTTTGCTCATCAATGACTCAGGCAATGATTCTGTTCACTTTCTGCTCGTATTACACGCGGTACCATCCTGTGCTGACTGTTACTCATGTCTTTGTAGGTGAACCAAGTGGCTGCAGATGCAGAGGAGCCCTCACTGTAGTCCTGCCACAGCCACGAAACAGAGCAAAGCCACCAGGATTAGGACATCACTGTCTTTTTTAATGACTTTTAATGACCTCAATGTTATTAGATATTAGATTTATTATTATGAGTCCGGGCTTAGTGTAAACCTGTTCACATCAGGTATGGGATACTGTTTAATAACGCATTTTCAATCATTTTTATGGGGGAAACGTTTGAAGAAACTACATTTACATTTATGCAATCACCACATGGTGGCAGCACTTGCACTGGTTATTAAAAAGGGACGAGAACAGTTACCCCCTTCTCAGAGGTCTTCATCTTCATTTTTTTATTTTTAAATTAAAAATTGTAAAACGTTTGATTAGGGTCTTTTAAATTTGTTTTTCACATATCACAGGTCCAAACAAGAGCAACAGGAAAATATAATTTATCAAATCCCCCACCCCCCAGATACCAGACATATATACACATAGAAGAATGATTTATTAATCACACACACATGTGGAGGGTGACACACACACACATGCAGGAGTGGCGAATGATGAGATATAGTCTCTGCTTTTATCCCATCCTGGCCGTCCTGTCCAACCTCCATGTTTTTAGTCTGGGTCCTTATGTTGGAGGAGACCCAATGCGAACACGGGGAGAACATGCAAACTCCACACAGAGCCCTGATTGGGCGATAACCCACCGGAGCACAGTGCCAACAGTGCCCCAGGCGGGAATCGAACCCAGGACCTTCTTGCTGTGAGGCAATATAAACATATAAACATATACATAGCCAGACATCATAAAAGGAAAACAAATAACACAAAAACAGAAAAATTGGTGACATTGTCCTGCTGTCAGCTTCCATATCCCCAACAAAGCTTAAACAAAAGGCTGCCAAATAGTAGGATATTTTATAGTAGACCCTCTGACAGAATATCTAATCTTCTCCAATTTAAGATGGGACATGACTTCCCTGATACAATGACTGTGGAATAGGGTCTTTCCATTCAAACAATATCAGTCTCCTGACCAGGAGAGAGCAGAAGGCCAACATGCTTATTTCCCTCCCACCGAGAGGGATGTCCGCCAGGGCCACACCACACAGTGCAATGGATGGAGACGGCTCGACTGCTGTTCCAAATATCCTAGAGAAGGCCTCGAAGATGGTTTGCCAGAACGTGTAAAGCTTTGCACACGTCCAAAACACGTGCAGCAGAGTGGCTGGAGCCTGGTGGTGCAATGTGCATCAAGTGAGAGCTCTATCTCTGGTGCGCCAGATGGAGAGGGGCCGTAAAAGATAGTGAAAAGGCGCCTCATGTTAAAAAGAGAATAACCGTTCTTAAAGGTGCAGTGTGTAGAATTAGTGGCATTTTGACCAGGGACGCCGATGACTAGAGACGGCATATGATGGAGGGAAGAACCCCCTCCAAGCGGCGCGCCAGAACTTTAGCAAGGATTTTAGTATGTGTTTAGAAGAGAAATTGGACGGAATGAGCTGCACACAAGAGGGTTTTTTTCTTTCTTGAGGGTTAAAGACATAACTGCCCGGCGCACAGTTGGACGTAGGGATTTCAATGGAAGTGATTCTTCGAAGACCGACAGTAATCGAAAAAAATTCGAAAATTCCTTTTTGTCAGTCTCCTGTACACATATTATGTCGGGTTTACTTGGTAACTCTTCAATGAATTGCTTAAATTCTTGGCAGTTTGCGAACAGGCTCCCGAGCATTGGGCGCCCACACAGTGATGAAATGTTTGGCTCTTTTCGTTCACGAATCGATTCCAAAGCCATGGCCTCTTGTTTGGGGCGCAATGCGGTGAATGCGCACATTTGACTGGCAGCTATCGGCTCTTTCTGTTCGCAAATCGAGGTTCAGACTCAGGTACAGTAGTATTGAGTATCGAAGGAAACTGAGTGGAGTGACTCGACTCCGGAGTCATTTTTTTTTAAATTGTTGGCTACAAATGAATCGTTCATGAGTTTTGCATCACTACAGCCCTCCCAAACTATATCTAATCATCTGATATATGTCTGAAATATTGATTACAATGAAGCATGGCCCAATTCTGTTCCTTTACAACCTTCAACATGCGATCGGTAATTGATGCATAACTGTTATCTGCTGCTAATCAATTAAGAACAAACCACAGGAATTCTCTTTTCTTTTAATTCAGTTGTTTTTAATGGTTCAGGTGAGGCAGGAAGGTTCTCACAGCTCTGTGGATTTTCTTTTTGCTGAGTTCCAATATCAATAGTCCACTTTAGTATAGTAGTCCACTCTCTTTGGTGTCCAGCTTCTTGAACTATTCAGGAACTGGAAGGGTGTAGTCACAGGCTGTTGAAGGCTACATTCTAGTACTCTTCTCCCTCCTCCTCCTCTCCAACGCTGTCTGTGCCCACCTCTTCGTAATCCTTTTCCAGGGCTGCCATGTCTTCTCTGGCCTCAGAGAACTCTCCCTCCTCCATGCCCTCACCAACGTACCAGTGGACGAAGGCCCTCTTGGCGTACATCAGGTCAAACTTGTGGTCGAGACGAGCCCAGGCCTCGGCGATGGCCGTGGTGTTGCTCAGCATGCAGACGGCCCTCTGGACCTTGGCCAGGTCTCCTCCGGGAACCACAGTGGGGGGCTGGTAGTTGATGCCCACCTTGAAGCCCGTGGGGCACCAGTCCACAAACTGGATGGTGCGTTTGGTCTTGATGGTGGCGATGGCAGAGTTGACGTCTTTGGGCACGACGTCGCCGCGGTACAGCAGACAGCAGGCCATGTACTTGCCGTGGCGTGGATCACATTTCACCATCTGATTGGCTGGTTCAAAGCAGGCGTTCGTGATCTCTGCAACTGACAACTGCTCATGATAGGCCTTCTCAGCTGAGATGACTGGGGCGTAGGTGGCCAGAGGGAAGTGGATGCGTGGGTAGGGCACCAGGTTGGTCTGGAACTCCGTCAGGTCCACATTCAGGGCACCGTCGAAGCGCAGCGAGGCGGTGATGGATGAGACGATCTGACCGATCAGCCTGTTGAGGTTGGTGTAAGTGGGACGCTCGATGTCCAGGTTCCTGCGGCAGATGTCGTAGATGGCCTCGTTGTCCACCATGAAGGCACAGTCGGAGTGCTCCAGGGTGGTGTGGGTGGTCAGGATGGAGTTGTAAGGCTCCACCACAGCCGTGGACACTTGAGGAGCCGGATAGATGGCAAACTCCAGCTTGGACTTCTTTCCGTAGTCCACTGAGAGGCGCTCCATCAACAGAGAGGTGAAGCCAGAGCCGGTTCCTCCACCGAATGAGTGGAAGATGAGGAAACCTTGGAGCCCAGTGCACTGGTCCGCCTGGATGAAAACATAAGTGCTATTAAAGAACAGCCCATCTCCTTTGTTCTTGACTGAATACATTCACATCAGAAATGAGAAGCTATTGCAGAGACTCTTACCAGTTTGCGAGTTCTGTCGAGAACCAAGTCGATGATTTCCTTGCCGATGGTGTAGTGACCTCTGGCGTAGTTGTTGGCTGCGTCCTCCTTCCCTGTGATCAGCTGCTCAGGGTGGAACAGCTGGCGGTAGGTTCCTGTACGTACCTCATCTGACGGTAGAAAACTGCATCAATATACAACCATGAACTATGCTCGACTGCAGACTGAGAATATTCCCAATTCTATTCTATATCAGCTTTGCCACAGCAGAGGTTAAATAATGTTCTCGGGTACTCGTATACCTGTAAAAATGTACGAGTAGTTCCTATTTCATGTTTTATTCATGGAACTCGGTGATGTTATATATGATTACGTTTAAACAAAGTAATACAAACATCTATTGTTGTAGTATTGGCAAGTGTCATGAGTGTCAAATTCTCATGAATTTGTGTTTTAAGTATTTGTATAATAAGTTTATTGGATGTGTCCATTGGTTTGCCTTAAAAGATTGTAGCCATAAGTGACATCAGGAAACAATATCATGTTTTACCATGTCTCTGATTTGACCATTTTTCCGGCTTTAAGCAGCATTTGATGAAACTGCTGCTGTCTACAGGGCGTCTCCAACAATGAAACCTTTTCATTTGAACTTTCTTTTAGAAAGTCGTGTGCTTACCTATGACTGTTGGCTCCAGGTCAACAAAGACGGCCCTGGGAACATGTTTTCCAGCTCCGGTTTCACTGAAGAAGGTATTGAAGGAGTCGTCCCCTCCTCCGATGGTCTTGTCGCTGGGCATCTGTCCATCAGGCTGGATGCCGTGCTCCAGACAGTAGAGCTCCCAGCATGCATTGCCTATCTGGGCCCCGGCTTGGCCGACGTGGACAGAGATACATTCACGCTGTAGGGAGACGTGAGTCAGGCCATAGTGACTATAATGTAATGGGCTTTTTCACAACAAAAGGTCTAAAGAAGTGTAAGAGAATCAACCAAACGTGTCATCAACCAGAATTTGGTAGTAGTTGTATTCAATTCCATAGAAAAACTGATTTATTTTCAGTGAAAACAAAAATTTTACTGGAAAGAAAACATAGTGACAGATGAACTTATCTTGAGAAGAGTCTTCATTGACATTGATTATTGATTTTGATATGATATTGATATAGATCTTTTTTATTAATAACATAAGTCACATTTCTTGTTTTATATAACACAGAAATCTGTTCGATACAAATAGGTTTACATAAGAAGAAAATCCTACTTAAAAACAGTACGTTGTAATCATTACTTAGATACTAAAAGAAACCCCATTCATTGCTCCCATATACTGGGCCAGTTATATCTTAACTGCAGAATCAGAAACTGCGTCACTTATGATCCATACTGCTGACTATTTAAACATGGGGATTACTCTGTATACAAGAAAGCTTCACAACCGTCCTTACCATGTCTGAATGCCTTGAGGAGACCTGGAGGACGGCTTGGGAACGGATGAGTGAGCAGTTGTGTTGTGGTTCGGTTCACGATCAGGAAGCAGTTTTTATAGTTGCTCATCACCAGGCAACCGCACCGCTTGTTGTGGAAACCGGAGAAGCCGAAGAAGCCAACACCACATCCACACGCGAAAGACGAGGAGACGGAGCACAAAGGGAGAACATCTCGCCATGGGGAAAAAAAGCCTTTTCTGGACTTCTAAAGAACGAAGTCCTGCTGCTGTTTCACGCCTCGGTAACCACCAACATCACTGGCGGTTGTGTAACACGACCTGTTAATGTTCAGCAGTCCCATAGCCCCCTGGCCTGCAATATGTCATATATTAAAAGGGAATATGTCCAGTATGCTAAGCTACAACGCAACAACGTGGCTGAGACCATTATCCAGAGCAACTAATAATTAGTTGGATAAGCTGCCATATGTCAGAGGCTCATAGGTGTCTTGCTTAAAGGCTCATGGCTGGCAGTTCCCACCTACATCTATCTAACAAAGGAAACATTGGTAGGAAAACCAACGATTCAACAAGTGTTCAACCATCGTCTCACTTTAGTAGGCAAAAATGACTTGTATCCCTACGTTAATGCCATAAATGCCTTGCACCATAACACACACACATGCC
>OMKR01047932.1:4728-29915 GCA_900302355.1 Cyttopsis rosea | reverse complement strand
ATGGCTATTTTCAACAAGCAGTCACTGTTTTTTTTATTGCAGAACTGTGGCCTCACCTAGAACTTCTATGGTGATGTTCTTCTTCTTCTCTCCTCCAGTGTTCTTGGCGGTCAGGGAGTAGACGCCCTGGTGTCTCCTGGTGCAAGGTTTGATGACCAGGGACGAGCTGATGGCGGTAGTTTCCACCGTGGCCTCAGGGGGCAGCGCCGCACCATCTCTGTTCCAGGTTACTTCTGGCGCTGGCTGACCGGAAACGTAGGCGATGATACGGATCACTCCGCCAGCGTGGACCACCATCCTCTCCTTCATAGAGGCATCCAGGTCCACCTCAGGAGCAACTGGGGAGGGACAGGAGATACTATTGAGTAGGTTTTCATGTTTCACATTTGGAGAAAACTCTGCTGGTTGTGGACAAAAAGGATGGGTAACTGGACAATTGGGAAGAGGGTGATGGGTAAATTAAACAACAAATTGTAAACTAGATGGATGAAAATGACAAAAATTACCACTGTTAATGTTCTACTAACGATTATCTTATGTTCTACAAAAGATAGCAATGGTTAAGGTATGTAGTTAAGGCATCTAGCTGTCTAGTCTGACAGAGTGGATCACTGTTCCCCCCTCCCAAACGCCCGGGTGGTAGCAGAAGCTCTTCACTTGGAGCTGATCGTCTAGTCTTGCTGTCTGGAAGGGGTGATCCAGCATCAGGATCTGGTTGGGATAAGGGTGCTGCAACAGAACTCACTGGTCCTGTCGTTGACCTCCAGAGCCTCAGGAACCTCCCCAGGTTCACTGTTTCCTGCAGCGTTGAACGCCATCACTCTGAACTTGTACAATCCTCCCGTCTTCAGACCGCTGATGACAAACCTGGTTCCTCTCACCTCCTTCTCCTTCGCCTGAAAAGACCAACAGCACAGGTCTGCATTGGGGGGGCAGTCTACATGGTGGACAGTCTGTATGGAGGACAGTCTGTATGAGGTCAGTCTGTATGAAGTCAGTTTGTATGAAATCGGTCTGTATGAAGTAAATCTGTATGGTGGACAGTCTGTGTGGAGTCAGTCTGTATGGGGGAAGTCTGTATGAAGTCAGTCCGTATGGAGGACAGTCTGTATGGAGGACAGTCTGTATGAAGTCAGTCCGTATGGAGGACAGTCTGTATGGAGGACAGTCTGTATGAAGTCAGTCCGTATGGAGGACAGTCTGTATGGAGGACAGTCTGTATGAAGTCAGTCTGTAAGGAGGACAGTCTGTATGGCGGACAGTATGTATGAAGGACAATCTGTATGAAGGACAGTCTGTATGGAGGCAGTCTGTATGCAGGTCAGTCTGTATAGAGGTCCGTCTGCATGGAGGTCAGTCTGCATGAAGGACAGTTTGTATGGATGACAGTCTGTATAGGGGTCAGTCTGCATGGAGCACAGTCTGCATGGAGGTCAGTCTGCATGAAGGACAGTCTGTATGGAGTCAGCTTGGTAAAGCTTGAATTTTAAAGCTCTCAGCTTTAGGAGTCTCGGCCTCTCTGTCTCTCTGTGCTGACCTTTATCCAGGCCTCGGTGCCCTCCTCCTTGTACTCCACCCAGTAGCCCAGGATCTTAGAGCCTCCATCCTTCAGGGGGGGAATCCATTCCAGGTCCACAGTGGACTTGGTCCAGTCAGACACCTTGGGGGTCGGCGGTGCAGGGGGAGCTGGAGGGGTGGGGGCAGATCAATCAGGTCTCAACACCTTCTAACTTTCTTAATACATACAAACTAAATCTGTAGTGCTCATATGTTAAAGCTACGACTTGGTATGAGATGCAGGTGACAGGTTGCCAGTTGGTGGCTATTTCCTGAAATAATAAAGTGCAGGGATTAATGAAGTGATATTTTATATAATGTCCAAATACTTACAGATGGGGTCTCTGGCAAAGATGGGGTCGGTGATTGGGCTGGGCAGTCCAGGGCCGGCAGCGTTGATGGCTGTGACTCTGAACAGGTACTGGGAGCCCTCAATGAGGCCGGTCACCTCGTAGGACTCGCCCAGGGCCATGGGGCGGATGGGGTCACGGGTCACCCGGGCCCAGCGCTTGGAGGTGGTCTCCTTACGCTCCAGCCAGTAGCCGGTGACCGGGGTGCCACCGTCGTCCTCTGGCTCCTCCCAGTTGACTGTCATGGTATCCATGGTGACGTTGGAGATGGTCGGCTTCTCGCACTGGCCTGGAACGGCTGGGAGGTGGAATTAGGTGAGAATCAGCTTCAACAGTTCCACACCTCTGATATTTCTTAGTGTTCAGAAAACTTCACAATAAAAACAAATAAAAACACTGTGCATCTAAATAAAATCTACATTACAAAGGAGGTGGGCTGGAGTTCAGTCTGTAATATGTATCATGTTTCAATAGTGTAGGGTTCAGTATACTGATACTGTTCGTACTGCAGACCAATCAAGGTTCAGTGTACGTACTTCAGACCAATCAGGGTTCAGTGTACGTACTTCAGACCAATCAGGGTTCAGTGTACGTACAGCAGACCAATCAGGGTTCAGTGTACGTACTGCAGACCAATCAGGGTTCAGTGTACGTACAGCAGACCAATCAGGGTTCAGTGTACGTACTCCAGACCAATCAGGGTTCAGTGTACGTACTGCAGACCAATCAGGGTTCAGTGTACAGTATGTAACGCAGACCAATCAGGGTTCAGTGTACTTACTGCACACGTTCCTGGCCACCTCGGGGTCGCTGTCGAGAGGTTCTCCCACCCCGTACTTGTTCTGGGCCATGATACGGAACACGTACTCGTGTCCCTCCATCAGGCTCTCCACGGTCCAGACTCTGTCCTTGGGCTCGCTGGTGACGGGGACCCAGGTCTTCCTGTTGGCCACACGCCTCCAGATGACGTAGTTTGTGACCTTGGAGCCTCCATCGTCCTTCGGGGGCAGCCAGGACAGCGTGATACTCTCAGCTCCGATCTCCTCAAACTTAATGGGAGCGGAGGGAGGTCCAGGTCGACCTGAGCAAGGGAAGCAAACACAGCTTTAGATACTGAACCGGGTTTAAAAATGTCACACTAAACACTAAAGGTTGGAACCTTAAGACATAAAAATGAAAAACAAACAAAACATGAATGATGGTGGCTAATATTAGAGAATGAAAACAATTAATATGACTTCACATAGAGACAATCAAACCATTATTTATTTGAAAAATGTTCCTTCTTAAAACTCATTTTCACTTTTCATTTCTTCGTGCCATTTGTCTACTGTTTGTTTGTTGACTTATTGTGTTTTTTGTGTTTCTCTCTTCTAAAGAATCAGGATCAGGGAACCAAAACAAAGAGCATCGATGATATTTCAGGGTGTGGTCTCCTCACCAAGGACGTTGAGCCTCATCTCCTTGGAGGCCTTGCCCAGACTGTTGGAGGCCACCAGCGTGTACAGGCCGGTGTCGGGCCTCTTGCCCTGCTGGATCAGGAGGGTGCAGCTGTCGTCCGACACTATCTTGTTGATGTGTTCGTCGTACTGCACCTCCACCCGGTCATCGGGCTTGTGAGGGGGAGCTTTGTACCAGGTGAGGGTGGGGAAAGGGCAGCCGCGGATCTTGGCCACAATGCTGATGTCGGCGCGTTGCTCTTCCTCCATGAACTCCTTCAGCTCGATGGACGGAGCACCTGGAGGGAGCAGCAACATGTCAGATCTCAGCTGTGCCTCACGGAATGAGCTCCACCCAAGGATCCATGTACTTACATGTCTGGTCCTGCAGAAGGATCGGCCCAGCCGTAGAGGAAGGTCTGCTTTCTCCTGCCGCGTTGTAGGCCTTCACTCTGAACTCATATTCATCTCCCTCCGTCAGATCCTCCACCTTAAAGGTGGTCGTGTCGACTTCTCTCCTGTTGCATCTAGAATTTACAAAACATGCTTCAGCGAACTCACTCATCCAAGCGGTTCTACAGAAAGATCTGTGCACAGGGCCTAGGTGAGATCTGACCGCTGATCTGGTGGGTCAGTTCTAAACGTACGCCCAAAGCTTAGGTTTATAAAAACAAAGGCGAGGGGTCGCATGTAGCCTCGTAACAGATGTTTACCTCCTCCAGGACTCCTTCTGGCTGCCGCTGGCATCCCAGCAGAGCAGCTCCACACTGTAGTGGGTGACGGGGGAGCCGCCATCATTCTTGGGGGCCTTCCAGGTCAGGGTCACGATGCCCTTCCTCACGGTGACGATCTTCACCCTTGTCGGAGGGTCTGGAGGATCTGGAGTCAATCGAGTAGGGTTAGAATATACAGAGCTGCTCTACTCAGAGGATTAACTCGGAATTCCAAGTATATTCTCTAACCACAGGGGTATTTTTTTTATGCGGCCCTATTACGCTTCTGTACTTCTACACTTGGTGTAGTCCTAGTTATCTCATGTCTTATTTTGGCTGAACAGGGGGGTGGTGTCTTGTCTGAAGTGTGGGATGACGTACGGATGGGGTCTCTGGCCTTTGTCCTCTGGAGGGTCTCGACAATAGGTCCGAAGCCAAAGCGGTTCTCAGCCTTGATGCGGAACAGGTACTCCTGACCCTCCATCAGATCCGGGACCACCAGAGACTGAGCAGCACACGCTGGGTTCACCTGGAACAGAACCATCCAGGAGGTTCACTGTTAAACTGGGTTCATTGAAATGGTTAAACAGGTTGTGTATTACTGTAGGGTGTAGTATCAGGGTGTAGAATAAAGGGTGGTGTAGTACAGGTGGTGTATCTACCTTGGTCCAGGCCTTGCCCTCCACAGTCTTCTTCTCGATGAAGTAGCTCTTGATGCGCTCTCCTCCGTCGCTCTCCGGAGGCTTCCAGGTCAACCGGCAGGTTCCTCGGGTCACGTCACTGACCTTCAGCTCCCGTGGAGCTCCAGGAAGGTCTGAGGAGAACCACACGCTGCTCAGCACCAACTGTCTGCTACGCCCTCTACTGCGTTCTGCAGCACCACGCTACTCTGATCTCACAGGTCACATGTCTTGTCAGCCATCTTGGTTTTTAACTGAGATGCTTGGGTTTCTACTTTCTAATAGTTCTTTCTACTTTCGAATAGTTCGCAAAAATCTGCGAACCAGGGGCACCAGGAGAAGCTTGGTAATGCTGGTGTCCTCCATACAGACTGACAAAGAAACGTGTAGGAGCTAATATCGAGCCCTCAGGCAGACGTGCTGCCACTTACGTGTGCGTAGAGTAGGAAGGATCGTGGAGGTCAAGAGAAGCACGTTTAGAATAGCTCACAATAATCTGTCAGCACCAGGGGAAGCTTGGCAATGCTAGTGGTGCTGGTGCAAAGGTATTTTAATTTAATCATATGGGTTCATTTTATTTTATTTTATTTTATTATTTTCATTTTATTTTGTGCATTTTGGGTCATGATAGTATTCTTAACCCTGTTTTAGTTTATTTCATTCTTGTAATCATTTTATTATTCTACTTTGTAAATGCACTTTGCTTTGCTTGCTCTGCTTTTATTGTTACAATCTGATGGCTTTCTTTTAATGTGAAGCACATTGAGGTACATGTCGTGTATGAAAGGTGCTATACAAATAAAGGTTATAATTAATATTATTATTATTATACTTCCTTCTGAGCACTGTTTATTTCAGTTGAAAGCTGCAGACTGAGACTCACCGAGGACGTTGACTCGGATCTTGAGCACCTTGTGTCCTGCGGGACTCTCGGCGTTGATGATGTAGCGTCCGGTGTGGGTCAGTTTGCTCTCCGGGATGACAACCGCAGAGCTGGTGTCTGTGGAATGGACCTGATGGAACCAACAAACAATCTGATTGGAGGGATATCAGGTATCAGATCGACATCAGACCCTCTAACTGGACCACTGACTGGATCGTTGACTCAAAGTATTTTGTTTCTTTTTAATGTGAATATTTACTACAGCAGCAGGATCATCATTATAGCAATCCTTAAAGTCAATGGGTATGTTTGTTGTCCACAGCTCCTTAAAGATCTTCCTGAGAAAACAGGCTTTCTATCCCAACGTCCACCCCTTCATACATAGATATAATTTACCCTCATATTTTGTAGTTGTAGGTGTGTGCAGCAGCCACTGTGTGGTGCTCTACTGACCTCTGAGTCAACGGGCAGGGTGTGGAGCTCGTTCTTCTTCTCTGTCTCTGCAGTTCCATCGAAGGTCCAGGTGACCTTGGGAACTGGTCTTCCACTAATGGTCACTGGGATCTTGATGGTGCTTCCGGCTCTGCAGTTCAGCAGGTCGTGGGCATTCAGGTCCAGAGTGACGGTGGGCTCGACTGGCACAGAAAGAACCAAATGGTATTATTATGCAGACCGGTGTTTGTGGAGTAGTAAGTAAGGAATAACATGCAGCCAGCCGGGGGCTGCAGTGGGTAGTACTATACTGGACTGTGGGTATGAAGCCTTACTCAGGATGTCTTGGACCAGGATGTCGGCCGTCTTGGCGCTAGGCTCAGAGTTTCCGGCGGCGTTCACGGCGTAGACCCTGAACCTGCACTTCTTGCCCTCCTTCAGGTCAGGAACGGTGATCTCTGTGGAGGAATGGAGCTTATCGGCCGGATTCACCCTCCTCCAATCGGGAGAGCCCTCCTCATGCACCTCGATGATGTAACCCTTGACAGGGCTGCCGCCATCTTTGTCTGGCGGCGTCCAGGTGAGAGTGATGCTGCTCTTGGTCTTGTCTTTGACCTCGGGGCAGCCGGGTGGGCTGGGGGCGTCTGGCAGAGGGATGGGTCAAAGGTCATAATAGGCATTAGAAATCAATCAACCAATCGTGTGGCCCAGGAACAGGACTGCAGCAGCAAGGTGGGGCACAATCTCCCAATTCGATTGGGATACAAAGGATCACTATACAACTATGACGACGAGCAGGATACTCACAGCAGGGGTCCACGGCGAAGCGGCACTCTGTGTACTCGCTGTGCGGCCCGATGCCGGCAGCGTTGCCGGCTGCCACCCTGAACTGGTACTCTGTCCCCTCGATGAGCCGCAGCACCGTGTACTGCAGGCCCTTCACCGCCGGCTTGGTGACCGGAGCCCGATTGACCCGGCCCCAGTACACCGCCCCACGCTCCCTCTTCTCCAGCCAGTAGCCCTGGATGGAGGAGCCGCCGTTGTCCAGCGGAGGGTCCCAGGTCAGCGTCATGGTGGTCGCCGTGCCCGAGATGATCTTGGGGTTGCGCGGGGGTCCGGGGAGGCCGAACGGATCCTTGAGCTGCACCTTCTCCGAGTCGCAGCCGGCACTGATGCCAAACTTGTTCTCGGCCTTGATCCTGAACTGGTAGGTGCCGTTGGTGAAGAGTTTGTACACCTTTAATAAAAAAAAGTTCATAATCAATAATCAATTTGTTGGACAACAACATAACTTTGAAATAATTTGGAAAATGGATATCAATTTTGAAAATGGACGCCCGGTCGTCCCAAAATCTATCGATAAAATAAGGAACACGTCATTTTATGTTTCTCCAAGAAGGACAATTCTTTATTTTAAGTGACGGATGCGAGACTAGTTACCTAGTTTTTTGGAGAAGTAATTTATTTTGCTAAGTAAACAGCTCCACCATTTAAATAAACCACACGGCATCATCTATCTATATAATGTATATAAAAAATGGAAAGGGAGAGAGGTTTGAAATGTTTGGCGTGCCCACAACAGCCAGTGGATTTTGAGCTGACATGCCCACAAACGCCAGGGCCACAGAGACGAGATGAGAGCTGCTGGGCTTCACGCTGCAACCCCATCGCCGGCGGTGTGACCCGAGCATGAGGTGTAAAGCTCGATACCAGACCAAAACTACAGTTTTTATAATAAAACTGCCTGAAAACTCCCACAATGTTCCACATCATGTCTTCTCATCATCATTAATGTACATACGTCTGGTGCCCCGGCTCTATTTGAAGCTTTCCAAACAGTGTTTTCAGGATCGAAACTCACCCCGTATCTCCGGTCGATCAGGTTGACTGTCAGCACCTCGAAGTCTGATTTCTTCTTGCTGGCGTCCCTCTGTTCCACGATGTAGTTAGTGATTTCACTTCCTCCGTTGTCCTCCGGGGCGTCCCAAGTCAGGTAACAGGACTCCGCCTTGATGTCGGACACCACGATGTTCCTAGGCGGGAGTGGATGGTCTGCAGGCACAGGACGCACTCCGCTTCAATCCTCACGCAAAACACTGAACATTTCACTTCACTAGACATGGTGGATGCATCAGCTGGGGACGACTGGACTGACCCGGATATCCCAGCATGCATTTCAACAACAGACGGAAACTGAATAGAACTGGAAGGAGGAGCTTCCCTGGAGCTTGGTGTTACTAAACAGTCATTACCCAGGATCTCCACCCTGATGACGTGCTGAGCTTTCCCGTAGCAGTTCTCAGCCACTACACTGTAGTTGCCATTGTCCTGCCTGATGGTCGCTGGGATGGCAATCTTGGTCCTCAGGGTGGTCCTGTTCACCTGCAAACACCAAACACATCCTACTGGTGACAAACAGCCTCGGAGGAAACACCGCCACGTCAAAGGTTACTCAAATGGAAATAAGACGACTCACTTCCTCGGACTCCATGGTCAGCATCTCTGGGTCGGGCTTGTCAATCACCGTGTTGTCCTTCATCCATTGGACGGTGGGCAGGGGAAGCCCCACCACTTCCGCTGGGATGTCGATGGCTTCGCCCTTCTTCACCATGATCATGTTGCTCTTGAAGAACTTCATGATGGTGATAGCTGGAGGAACTATGCACACACAATGCTCATCAGCTCACCAGTTGTCTAAACATTTAAGTATAATTTCCTGCTGTACATTTGTCACTAAAAATAAACAGTAACCACACAACAATCTGCCAATAGTAGAGGAGTCACTTGGTTAGTTTGCATGTTCTTACTTTCATCGTCCTGGATCTTGACGGTGATGGGCTTAGAGGGTTCGCCGTCTCCGACCTCGTTGACGGCCTTGACACGGAACTGGTACTCGTTGTTCTCCGAGAGGCTCTCGATGGTTCCGCAGCACTCTGGGAAGATCTTGCGGTTGGCCACGTCAAACTCGTTGCTGTCGGACCTCATCTTCTCCACATAGTAGCCGACAATGGGGCTTCCGCCGTCGGTGCGGGGCGGCTGCCAGGCCAGGCTGATGCAGGTCTTCCCCCGGTCGGTGTAGTGGAACTTCTCAGGAGCAGAGGGCGTTCCTGGAGATGGAGGACGGTGTCGTCACTTTAAAGGTTCTGATCTGGCTACACAAAGCTAGTTTCAGGAAGATACACACGTCTTTAAAAGATACTTATTCTGAACCTTTTAAATGAACCCAGATCAGACAGGAAACACAGACTACATGAAAGTGTGAGAGCGAGGACAGTGAGTTGAACCTTTGGGATCCGCAGCCAGGATGGGGCCCAGGTCAGCCGGAGCTCCGTCTCCATACTTGTTCCTGGCGATGACCCTGAAGTCATACTCCTCTCCGACCAGCAGCCCCTGCACATCGCACTTGCAGGACGCCGTCTCAATGGGCTGGCGGAAGAGCTTCATTTTGGCGTCTTTCCTCAGCACCTCGTAACCGATGATGTCACTTCCTCCGTTGTCCAGCGGGTCAGACCAAGTCAGCGTGATGTTCTTCTTGGTCACCACAACCGTCTTCAGATCCAACACCGGTCCAGGCACGTCTGTACACACACACACACACACACACACACAATCCATTGTGTCAACGAGTAAACTAGATGTTTAAAACAGAAAGACAAGCAACATGTTTATCTAGATGAGTATATTGTGTGACTGACACCTGCGGTGTACAGGGTGTGCTCTTTAAGATGTACAGTGTTTTGAACTGACCCATGACATCTACTCGAGTCTCTGCCGTCTTGGTTCCACTGCTGTTGGTACCAGCAATCTGGTACTTTCCATGATCTGCCCTCACGGCCTTCTTAATGAACAGAAGGCTGTTCTTTCCCTCCGTTTCGATCACCGCCCTCTCCTTGTTTGTGTCAGCGTCGTCCTTGGTCCATTTGACTTCAGGCTGTGGTCTGCCAGTCACCACGGCCGGCAGCCTGAGAGCCTCTCCGGCCTTAATGATCACTCCGTTCTTCACAGAGGCATCAAAGTCCACGGCTGGGGACTCTGGGACACACACAACAGCGTCAGCCACACTGAACCTTAACCCTAACCCTAAGAAGGATAAACCCTCCTTGCCTCCCAGGTGAGCTGGACCGCACAGTATGACAGGCGAAAGGCCAAGAGCCCCTGGAAAAAGCTGTCTGACTTGTAAAGCATTAAATGCCGCCAAACAGCTAGACATATGCACAGGATCTTTCACTGTGGAGTTTTTAATAGTTTTTATTATTCCTAACATGCAGGCTCATACACTTTGTCCTAACATGCAGGCTCATACACTCAGGGGACAGGATGGGGTGTCGCTACCTTCAGGTTCTTTGACCGTGACGGGCTCAGTGACTCCCGGAGCTCCGGGTCCTGCGTCGTTGACAGCGATGACTCTGATGTAGTAGTCTGTTCCCTCAGTGAGTCCTGTCACTGTGTAGCTCAGCTCCTTACACCTGAACTCTGTGCTGCGACTCCATTCCTTCTCTCCTGCAACCACCTGAGAACAGAAGCCACAGCTCAGCTGTAGACCACAGCAGGCTTCCCAGCGGCCCTGCGAGGGGCTCAGGGTTCTCTGCACCGTAAGGATTTTAAGATGCTACAATCGGTGTGCTTTTGATGGGATCTGCATCCCGACCTTTAGTCAGTGGGACTCAGTGTTTACCTTCTCCACGTGGTAGCCAAGGATGTCTCCTCCTCCATTGTACAGAGGGGGTTTCCAGGCCACAATCACTGAGTCCTTTCCAGTGTCCACGATCCATGGAGTAGGAGGTCCAGGGGGCACTGAGGAGTGATGGGGTGAAATGTGGGTGTGTTAGCCTAGAAGGTCCTGGAAACAGGTTCTTTTGACATTACAGTCACAAGCTGGGCTACTTACAGATGGCGTCCATGGCGATGGTGCGGTCGGTGGGCTCGCTGAAGGGGCCCGGCCCGGCCAGGTTCTCAGCACACACCCTGAAGATGTAGGTGAGACCCTCCATCAGTCCGGTGATCTTCACCTCCAGGGAGTTGAGCAGAGCCCGGTTCACCCTGGTCCAGTGCTTGCTGTTCACCTCCTTCCTCTCGATCCAGTAGCCCAGGATGGGGCTGCCATTGTCCTTGGGCTCGTGCCAGGAGATGTGCGCGCTGCTGGCGGTGACCTCGTGCACACGCGGAGTGTTGGGAGCATCAGGGGGATCTGAGGAGAGCACACAGGCTGGGGTGACTTTCTGACAGTGGCAGTGGGAGTTATTATCACGAATACGCTGACACAGAGGAGATGTCTACTGTGAATGACACAGTGTTTATTGATGCTGTTAAAAATGTACTTGTACATCCAATAATACATAGGATCTGATGTTAAATCCATTGTGCTGATAATGTGGCTACACACAGAGGTCCAGTAAAGCCAAACAACTTCACACACACTACTGTAATTCACTTTATTTCTCTCTGCCACAGCCAGTACAGTACTGTATACAGTATAGTATAACAGAAATGCACCAGTTTGGTGGCATAATGCTGCACCTTTACTGCTGCCTGCTTTACTGGTGGTGTACTCTATTTGTAGATTATTAGTAGACTTTATTAGAAGACTGATAATTACCAAACTGGTTCTTGGCAACCAGTGGCTCTGAGATGCAGGACGGCCCGCAGCCAAACTTGTTCTCAGCGGTCACTCTGAAGATGTACTCTTTGCCCTCGATCAGCTTGGTGACGGGGCAGTTGGTTCCCTTCAGGGTGGAGGTGATGGTGATCCAGCCAATCTCGTCGTTCTTATTGTCCTTCTTCTCCAAGATGTAGTTGAGGATCTCGCTGCCTCCATCGTCCTCCGGAGGCTCCCAGTTGCAGACCACTGATGTGTTCCTGATCTCGGTGAAGGTGAAGTTGATTGGAGCACCGGGTTTGTCTGTGTGTCACAATATGAAGACATGTTAATTTCCTGAGGATCCGACTGAATGACGGTGAAGTATCCCAAGTGAATCGGGTGTGGATGAAGCCTGGTCTCACCCAGGACGTTGACCACACAGGAAGCAGTCGCGACTCCGTGGGTGTTCTCCACCTGGATGGTGAAGGTGCCGTGGTCTGCCCTGATGGAGTCCCGGATCATCAGTGCTGTCTGACCCTTCGTGGTCTGGTCTAGACCCAGACGCTGCCGCAGGGGGGTCACAAACTCCTCCTCTGGCTCAGGGACCTTCAGGAGAAAGAACCAGTTCAACATGAGATTTAGTTTCGATGCATCAGAGTACCGACTCAAAACCACAACTCTTCACAGCGGCTTATAAACGGCAATAGTGAAACAAGCTCACCCTAGTGTCAGAATGGATGAATTACTATAGAAATTTAAAGGAAAACACCAGTTTGTGAACCTAAGCCTTATTGTTTGATCATTGGGAGTCAACCCGAGTGATTTGGTGGACTGCCATGCCCCGAGCTGCAATGGGGCAATCGGCTGAGGTGATTCTCTCAATACTGGATCAATTTAAAAGATTGTGATGAGGTTCCATCCATGCGGTTGCAAAGAGGTTCCATCAAACAGAGGAATCTGGGGGAACAAACCTTGGCTTTGCTCTTCTTCTTCTTGACAACAGGAACCACCTTCTTCTTGGGCTCCTTAGTGACGTCCTCATTGTTCCTCGTCCAGGTCACCTTGGGGTAGGGGGAGCCGGAGATGAGGGCATCGATCCGAATCTCCTCGCCCTTCTTAATGCACACGCCAGACTGCACGCGGGCGTGGAGAGACACCTTTGGCTTTTCTGAAGTGCAAGGATCAAGCGGGTGGTTAGCATTTAATCAGCGTTACAGTGCAGGGTACAGTGGTGAGCATGACACATGTGTGCCGTACATTGTGCTCATGTAATAACAGTAAATTCAGCTGAACTGTTGAGGTTCTGCTGCCTTAGTAACCCTGAGAGGGGCGTGAAATACTGTAGTGTAATGGTGTAATACTGCAGTTTAACGGTGTAATACTGTAGTAAAATGGTGTCATACTGTACTGTAACGGTGTAATACTGCAGTGTAACAGTGCAATACTGTACTGTAATGGTGAAATACTGTAGTGTAACAGTGTAATACTGTACTCTAATGGTGTAATACTGCAGTTTAATGGTGTAATACTGTAGTGTAATGGTGTAATACTGTAGTGTAACAGTGTAATACTGTAGTGTAACTGTGTAATACTGTAGTGTAACGGTGTAACACTGTGTATAAAGTGTATTCTTACCGACTGGATCGGCAGCCATGATGAGCGCTGTGCTGCGGGAGGGTTCGCTGACTCCAGCAGCGTTCTCCGCTCTGACTCGGAACTGGTACTCCATGTCCGCCTTTAGGTCGGCCACCACGTGGGAGAAACCCGGAATCAGGTTCTGGTTGATCCTCTCGTAGCGGTCTCCATCCTTCTCGATCTTCTCCAAGATGTAGCCCTGGATGGCGCAGCCTCCATCGTAGTCTGGGGCCTTCCACGTGACCGTGATGGACTTGGAGGTTGGGTCCTGGGCCTCCACCTGGAGGGGGGGGTCTGGTTTCTCTGTGGATTCAATATTTAACATCAATACTAACTCCAAGAAGGCCGAATGACATGCAAACAGATTTTTTTAACATAGATTAGTGATGTACAGATATAGTGCTTTCAGTACACTCACGCTTGATTTCCTCGGTGATAACCGGGTTGCGCAGATCCAGATACTCTCCGGCACCGACCTTGTTGACGGCCTTGACCCGGAAGTGATACTCGCAGTTGATGTAGAGGTCCTTGACGGTATAGGTGAGGACATTCTCCCCGGACGTAACGGGCATGTAGGTCTTCTTGGAGGCCTCGCGGCGCTCCAGGGTGTAGCTGGTGATGGGAGTGCCACCATCGTCCTCTGGGGCTTCCCAGCTAATCTGGCAGGAGTTCTTGGTGATGTCGCTGGCACTGATGTCCTTACACTGACCAGGAAGTCCTGCAGGGGTTGGGAATCAAGGAAGATGAAATTATGAGTTTTATCCTCTTTGTGTTCCATCTGGAAACCTTTGCACTCTGGAAAGGACAGCGTCAAATCAGTAGAAGCATCCTACCGATGACTTTAACGTTAACTGTCCCCGTGGCTGCTCCCAGACTGTTCTCCAGGGTGATGGCGTAGGCTCCAGCATCAGCGCGGCTGCACTTCAGCAGCTCCAGGTGAGCGCTGTCCATCTCCACGGTCATGGAGAGTCGGTCACTGGCCTTGCACTCCACCGTGTCCTTCTGCCACACCATCTTGGGTGTGGGGATGGCAGTGTAGGGAACATTGAGGTGGAGCTTCTCTCCCTCCACCACCACCACGTCCTGCGCCTCCAGCTCCATGGTGGGAGCGCCTTGGGACACGGCAGGAATGTCGTTCATCAGGATGAATAGCATCATTACAAAATGACAAATATAAAAGTTGTAATAACAAGTAAATTTCATTTGTAAGTCTTTACTCAGTGCCTCCAGGATTTCGCTTTTTTTATGATTGTTGTGACCAAAAATGCTAGATAGCGGTGGCAATTTGTAAACTTGTATGTGTTTTTTTGCACTAAAAGTGCAAAATCGCAATTTCCAGGAGGGACTGATTGATAGAGTTCTACGTACAGTCAGGGTCCTTGGTGAAGACCTTGTCGGAGATCTCGGAGGGATCACTGACGCCAATGGAGTTGATGGCACGGACCCTGATCACGTACTTCTTCTCTGGTTTGATACCATCGTCGATCTTAAACTGGAGCTCCTTGATGGGTCTGTTATTGACCCTGAGCCACTTGAGCTCCGGGCGGGCTTCCGCCACCTCCACATGGTACCCAGTGATGGGGCAGCCGCCATCCTTGACCGGAGGCTTCCAGGTCACATTGATGTGCAGTCTGCTAGCATCTGGGATGGTCACCTCCAGAGGAGGAGATGGTGAGCCTGCGAGATAAGAGAGTCATTTAGAATTTACATCATCTTCTTGGATCATTGCAAGCCGACCTGCGGTGCATGTGATGTGGTGCTGATGGTGTTCAGACTCCATCTTACTGGTTGAATCCTCAATGGTGAGAAACTCAGTGGGTTCGCTTGGATCTCCCACTCCAGCCTCATTCTCAGCTCGGACCTGGAACTGGACCTCAGTTCCCTCGTCCACATCGGTCACCTTGAACTGGGTCTGTTTGTCGGGGGTCTTACAACACTTCAGCCAGCGACTCCCAAGCTTCTCCTTCTTCTCAATCACGTACCTGGGAAGTACAAAAGAATAGGACTTTGTCTCAGTCCTTTGACAGTGTGACTTGTCTAATATGAGCCTATGCCTCAGAGTCTCACTGTTGTTGACATACTTGGTGATAGGTCTTCCCCCGTTGCTCTTTGGGGCTTCCCATTTCAGCTCCACATGCCTCTTCGTGACTTCTACTACAGTCAAAGCATATGGAGGTCCAGGAGTAGCTGCAAAGGAAAAAGTTGATGTTATTATGCATCACAACAAACCCTTTTGTTGTCTTTTTAGTGTAAGCTAAATAATAATAACTGCTTCATGTTAAACGATTGGGTTACAATGAGAACTCACTGAAAGTGTCCTTTGCCAGGATGGCGTCCTGCAGCTCACAGAATTCACTCATTCCCATGGCGTTCTCAGCCGCCACCCTGAAGACGTAGAGCGAGCCTTCATTGAGAGGCGTCACCGTGTACTTCAGCTCCTTCACCGTGGTGTCCACGGTCTGCCAGCTCTTACGCCTCACGTCCCTCTTCTCCACCACGTAGTTGGTGATGGGAGAGCCTCCGTCAGTACTAGGGGCCTGCCACTTCAGGTCAGCACTGATCTTGGTGATGTTGGCCACCTCTAGCCACTGAGGAGCAGATGGAGGATCTGCGGAAAGAGAGAAGTGCATTTTTATAACTTCTCAATGCCCCATGGAGTACATTCAGATTCTTACATTTCTTTGTGTATGTTTTGGTGTATTTGCGATCTGAGCTTCGACCTGGAGACATTTCACACATTTCTTAGAAACTGTCCACTATGGATTTTATTATATCATTCTATTCTATTCTACTATTGTATAGACAGGTTGGGTCCCAGACAGCTAAAACATCCAGACTTACAGAGTCTCTCCTTGCAGACCACAGGTTCGCTGGGTTCGCTGGGTTCACTCTCTCCGGCCTTGTTGACAGCCTTGACCCGGAAGGAGTACTCCTGCTTCTCCATCAGACCCTTCAGGAAGTGTTCGGTCTGAGGAACATCCTCTGTCGTACGGATCCACTCCTCACTTCCTGTCTTCTGGAACTCTATGACGTAACCCTCGATCTTGGCACCGCCGTCGTGCTCTGGCCGGGTCCACATCAGGAAGGCAGAGGTTTTGGCAATTTCCTTGACAAAGGGCTTGCCAGGAGCCCACGGAGGATCTGAAAACAGCAGGCAAGAGATCTAGAGATTTGCTGCCTAACCCTTTTCCGATTCGCTGCAGATATCATCAGAGCACAGTCAAAGCTATTTTTTGTACAAAACAGAGTGATTAATACTTAAATACACATACTGTAAATACACAGTGAATTTCATTGTCCTTTCAATTGTAGTTAACAGCCATATAAGTAAATCTTTGTGTGACAAACCGATAGGATCTTTTATGAGGATGGGATCTGTTTCATCGCTGGCTTTTCCAGTTCCTGCCAAATTCTCGGCCAGAACGCGGAACCTGTACTTCTTCTTAGTGGGGAGACCCTTCACCCTGCAACACCAAGCTGCAGGTCAACACTTGGACTCCATATGTCTGATTGATGATCATCAACATAAGTTGTAATGACGAGATTTAGGTTCAAGTTGAGTTGTTTTAGTAGCTTCTACACATACCTGAATGTTGTGTCCTTAATGGGCAGCTTGTTGCACCGATTCCACTTGTCGCTCTCTGGGTCAAACTTCTCAACCCAGTATCCGGTGATGGGACTGCCGCCATCTTCATCAGGCTCAAACCAGGTGAGCGTCACAGCGTCCTTGGCAATGTCAGAGGGAGTCACTCTGATTGGAGGGCCAGGGGGGTCTAGAAGAGAAAGGAACAGGCTCACTACTTACATCCTTAAAGATGAAACAAGAGCCTGAAGAAAGGATCGGAACCTTTCAGAGATCATTCTCATAACACACCAGGGACTCAGGTCCCCAGCAAAGTAATTAATAGTTAAACGTCACCATTATTTCATTTCCAAGATGTCAGCACCGTTAGAGAATGTCCAGTAATGACTGTCTGGATCAGAGTTTCACTGTTATCGCCCTGACTAGAGCAGAGACACTGAATCAGATCTAACAATAAAAATCTGCTCAGATTGGATCCAGAGACCATCAAATGGGGTCTGTGATCTAATGTGGACCAAACTGAGGGTCCTTGGTGTGATAAAGATTGAGAATCATTGCTCTATCACCAACAGACCTTTATAAGCAATGTATGATCTCAGTACGTACCAAAGGAATATTTGGCGATGATGGGAGCATGCTCTGCAGGTTCTCCGATGCCGTACTGGTTCTCTGCGCTCACTCTGAAGATGTACTCCATCAGAGGAGTGAGCTTGCAGGCGTGGAAGGTGGTCTGCTTCACAGTGGCGGACAGCTTCACCCACTCCTCCTTGTCTGTCTGTCGCCTCTCCACGATGTAGTTGGTGACCATGGAGCCTCCATCATCCCGGGGAGGGTTCCAGGCCAGGAAGCAGGACTCGTTGGTGATCTCCGTGATGTCAAAAGCAGCGGGAAGTCCAGGCTTATCTGGAGGAAGAGAAGAACAGGAATAACACATCTGGATTTGGGGTTTCTCTGACATTTTCTGTTAAATGTCTGTCATTTTATTTGACACTTTTGGAGGCTTGTGGCATCCTGAAGGCATCACACTGAATCTTAACCCTACCAAGGATGTTGACGTCAATAGTGGCGGTTGCACGGCCACTAGTGTTGACGGCCTCGATGATGTAGGTTGCGGTGTCTCCTCTGGTGGTGTTGGCAATGGACAGCTTAGAGTGTCCGGGCTGCGTGTCAATGACTATGCGGTCATCGCCCTTCAGAACCAGGTCTGCCTTGGTCCACTTCACCCGGGGATCCGGCTTTCCTTTAACGTCCGCTGGGAGCTCAATCTTGGTACCAGCCCTGGCGGTCAGACCAGCCAACAGCTTGACATCTAGCTGGATCTCTGGAGGCACTGTTGGGATTCACACAGGGACAGAGAAGGACATTTCATAAACAAACAATATAATGTGCAATCAATTATCTACTTCTTTTGAGTCCATTGTTGCGAGAAACAATTGTTGACCTGTGTCCACACATTCCTGTATTTATCCATTCACACACAGGTAACGCTGTAATTTCTCTGCCTACCTTTAGCATCAACGGCCTGGATCTCATCGGTGGCTCTGCATGGTTTGCTGGCTCCCAGCTTGTTGAAGGCTTTGACTCGGTAGGTGTACCACTGACCCTCAATCAGACCCATCACCTGGAACCTGGCAGACACAATCACAGTCAGGTGTTTAAAGACTTCGCCTTCACACCTTGTGTAGGTGGAAATCACTTTTTGAAAACTTCATTTCATGCCATGGATTACATTTGTCAGGTTTTTATTAAAGGTTTTTATGATTGTATAATATTATGACTGGCAGGGATTTCAGATGAGTGCAGAAGATGTCTCACTTGAGCTCAGGGATGGGCTCCCCACAGGGCTCCCACTTGTCCGTCCCACGCTGGCACTTCTCCACCATGTAGCCCTTGAGGTTAGAACCGCCGTCATACTTGGGAGGCTCCCAGGACAGGAAGATTCCCTTGGCGCTCTTATCTCGCCACTTCAGGTTCTCAGGGGCGTCAGGAACAGCTGGAGGGTCAAACAACATTGTTTACCATGTGAGTAATACACCGTGCACTCTAGTGCAGAAATTTAATGAATATGTCAATATCCAGGTGGAACACAACAGGAGCTCTCAGTGCTCATGGGTTGGGAAAAAATGGTCTCCTAGTTGTGCCCTTTGACTGGCATTTTCACCATGATATCTACCAAATAATTCAGTTTTCTTTTTCCATATTTGTGCTTAACAGTCCATTGTCTTCTGCTGAGTGATACTCAAATACCAAGAACTTTTAGTATGTCAGTGTTTAAAAGTGTGACTCACTGGCGGGAGAGGAGACGCTAACAGGTTCGTCGATGTAGGCCGGTTCTCCAGGGCCGCACTTGTTGCAGGCTGTCACACTGAACAGATACTCCTTCCCTTCGATCACATCTGTCACCGTGTACTCCAGATCCAGGATGTTGGTGGCAGCCTGGAACAGAGAGTTACAGGTCTAGACACTGACACAGCTGCATTACAACGACACCCACAGCATGAGGACAAGAGCGTACCTTGACCCAGGTCTTACGAGACACCTCCTTCTTCTCTATCTGGTAGTATGTCACTGGACTGCCTCCATCATGTTCTGGAGCCTCCCACATCAGGTGGACATGGTGTCTGGTTACTTCAGCGACCTTGAAGTCCTTAGGTGCACTGGGGGATGCTGGGAATGGAAGAATTCAACAGTGACCCCACTGAACTAGAAAAGCTTCATCTCTCATTCCTGATGTTTGTTTACCGATGACGTTGACTTCGATCTCCCCTGAGACAGAGGAGACGTTGTTCGCCAGTGTCAGGCTGTAGGTGCCTTTGTCCGGGCGAACGCTGGGCGTCACCACCAGCTCCGTGAAGGAGGACTTGGTCGTCATGGAGACGCGCTCGGTGGCGGCCGTCAGCTCCTTGTCTCCGAAGGTCCACTTGGCACTGGGAGTCTGGTATCCAGAGATGGGAACCCGGATGGTGAGAGGCTCAGGAACGATGACCTCCAGACCATTCCTGAAGGCGCTCAGGTCCAGGGTAGGAGCCACTGCATGGAGGAAACATGCTCATGAGGGAGTGGCCTCTTCACTGGCTGCTGAAGCTAGTTCACAGTTAAGCTACCTCTAGCTAGCTCTGTGGGCATATTGGACACGGTGTAATCAATGTTTTTTAAGGGGAGGACCTGTGTTCTTAGTATAAAGTATTTGTTGATAAGTGTCATGTGTGTACCATGAGGGTCGTCAGCCAACAGGGGTCCGAGCTGCTCGGTGGGATCAGAGAGACCAGCTGCATTCTCGGCACAAACTCTGTAGAGATATTTCTGACCAGGCTTCAGACCAGACACCTAAATACACACAAAACATGGTTACCCCTCTTTGCAAAACCAAAAAAATACAAATAAAACAACCTCACCCCATCTACACAAAATAAAAAAACACAATAACAAATCATATCTGTTTTGATGAAGGGTAAATGAGCTGCATTTATAACTTTTGCAGCCACTACAAGCAGTTGAAACCCCGCCCACATCTTATTCACCCTCACAGAAAACCAGTGGAAGTCAGACATGCAACGGGACGAGCCGTTTGCTCAACAGTTTTTGCTTGAAGGAGCTGCAGAATCAAACCGGCAACCCTCTGCATGTGAGTAAGGCTTGACTTGTCTGAGATACTGAGCCCACCGCCTTATGGACAATTAAATCCACTTACTATTTTAACTCTTGACAAAAGCATTCGACCACGCCTTATTATAGCACCTTGTAGGAAAGCTCCTGGCAGAGCCTGGTGTTGCAGCGCAGCCACTTGTCCGAACCCTCGTCGCACTTCTCGATGACGTAGCCGGTGATCATGCTGCCTCCGTTGCTGGAAGGCGTCTCCCAGCTCAGCGTGACTGCCATCTTAGTCTGCTCGCTGTAGTTCAGGTTCAGCGGTGGGCTTGGCCTCTCTGTGCAAGGAGTAACAATAAATTAAAGCTGCTTACAACCACCGATCAGGCAGTAAAACCCATGGACTGATGCTCCAGACAGGTTTGACCCCCAGTAAAATGTTTGTCCGATTGCCGTATAGACTTACTAATCAGTCCTGCAGGTCTAACACTACATTTGGCAGCTTGCCTATATTTGTAATAACATTGAGAATAGTTGTTTGAGGGTTCCCTGTGCTGTAGACTGACCGATGGGGTCCATGATTTTGACGGGATCAGTAGCCACGCTGGGCCTGCCCAGGCCAGCCTTGTTCTCTGCTCTGACTCGGAAGATGTACTCTTTGTTCTCCACCACGTCGTTCAGCGTGGCTGAGCGGTCCCCGCCGCCGCAGACCAAGGCCGCCTCCCACTTCACGGAGGTCCTGTCACGGAGCTCGATCACGTAGGCCGTGATCTCAGAGCCTCCATCGGACTTGGGGGGCTCCCAAGTGACGGTGGCACCAAACCTGTTGACCACACCTAGCGTGACACTCTCTGGTGCATCGGGGACATCTAGTAGGAAAAACAAACACACGTGGGAGCATTCAATATGAATCTCATAACACTTGTCTTTGAGTATAAAGATAATGCAAAATGTCAATGATTAATTCAATCGTTGATGTTTAATAATTTTTTTAAATTCAAACCATAATAAAGGCCTTGGTGGAGGCCTGGAATCCTTACCAAACTTATTCTTAGCCTGGACGCCATCTTCGGTGGAAACGGAGGGTCCGCTGCCCACTCTGTTGCGAGCGCAGACCCTGAACAGGTACATGGAGTCCTTGTGCAGGCCGCTGACGCAGTACTCTGGAGTGTCAGCGCGGTCGGTGGCCAGAGTCCACGTCTTACGCTTCACGTCCCGTCTCTCCACCACGTATGCAATGATTTTGCTCCCCCCGTCACTCTCCGGCTCCCCCCAGGCCAGACTGACCTCACCGTCAGCCGTGTCCGTCACCCAGAGGTTCTTGATGGGTCCAGGAACATCTGGTGGACAGCAACATTCAGTTAATACACACATTCACATCTTAAAACAAATAAAAACCTTTAACATCAGGAACTATTCTTGATGTATTTAACATATTAACTATCCTGATGAGTCCAGACCTACCGATCACATCCAGGTTGATGAAGGCCTCTCCCTCTCCATGCTTGTTCTTGATGACCACCTTGTAGCGGCCCTTGTCCTGCTGGCTAGGGCTCTTCAGACGGTACTCGGTCTTGTCGGTGGAGGTGTCGATGTTCTGAACGGGAAGACTGGTGCCCTCAAACAGCCACTCTGCGTCAGCACGGGGGTAGGCGTCGTAGGGCACAGTCATGACGAAGGGCTTCCCGGCGTCAGTCACCAGATTCTGGTCGGTGGTCTTGATCTTTGGAACAGCTATAAAACACATGAGAACAAAATTGAGAATGTTGTCGCGGATTTTGACGTTTATCACTTGGACCTCCATTGGGCAGTGCTTTTCTGAGAACCATACCTGCCAGTTCCAGCTTGGCCTTGGCATCCTTGTCCTTGGCCGCGATCCGGTACTCTCCCTGGTCACGAGGTCTGATCTCACACACCTGCAGCCTATGGATCTTCCCCTCGCTCACCATCTGATACTTGTCTCCCTGGACGATAATCATGTTGTTCCTCATCCACTTGACTTCCACTCTGTCCTTGTTGAGTTCCACCTCAAACACGATGTCTGAGCCTGGAGGCTGGAAGGCATCCTGAGGAGGTCGGACGATCTCCACGGGGGTTTCTGTCACAGGAGATGCACAAAGCTTTAGTGTTTCTAAAGAAAAGGTCACTTTGTGATTTAGAGAAGCAACATTAAGGCAAGTTAAACTCACCTTCAACAAACAGCCTGGCTCTGGATCTTCTCTCATCTACACCGCAGGCGTATTCACACTCATCGTCTGGTCTGCACTCCTTGATTATCAGCCTGCTCGTTTTACCATCTTTTTCCATGTGGTATCTGCAAAAACACAGATAGTTCTTATTAAGATAAAGCTATCTTGTATATATAATAAATGTAGTTCCGGTTATACCCAACGAAATTTTTTCTGGATTGAATTGAATCCCTACCTGGGACCTTCTCTGATCTCCCTTCCGTTCCTGTACCACTTGACTGCAGCCTTCTCCTTGGACAGCTTGCAGCTGAACTCTGCATCCTCAAACTCGGTGATGGTCTGGTCTCTGAGCTGCGCGGTGAAGTCCGTCGGAGCCTCGCTGATGATCAGCTCGGCCGCACACTTGTCCTCCCCGACCAGCGTGGTGTACTCTCCCTCGTCATCCATCACACAGTCCTTGATGGTCAGGGTGTGTTTGAGTCCGTCCACCCTGTAGAGGATTCGCTTGCTGAGGACGACCTCCTTGCCGGCCTTCATCCACTGGACCGCCATCCCAGGCCTGTTGACCTTGCACACAAAGCTGATGGTTTTCTTCTCCTGAGTTTCCACATCCTCAATGGGCTCCAGGAACCGAAGCATCTCCTCTGAAGGGTCACACAGACAAACAGCAGTTATATACCAGAATTTCCTTCATCGCCTTTCAATAGTGGTATTTCATCCAATCACATGTGGAAACCTACACAATACAACTTAGAAAGGATTTAAAAATGTTTATCTGACTTCACATATATAATTAGGGAAAAGTGATATTTAATATCCAATCCTCCAATATTCTTTACCAGCTACTTTAGCCCTGGCAGAGCTCTTGGCCTGCTCTCCTCTCTGGTTGGTCAGCGTGATGGTGTAGTCGGCTTCGTCGGCCTTCTGAGCATCTTTGATTCTCAGAGAGAAGACGTTGTCCCTCTGGACCATGACGAACTTGCTGCTCTCAAACATGGTCTCGTCATTCTTCAGCCACTTTGCCTTGGCTCCTTCCGAGTTCACCTCGCAGTTAAACACCATCTCACGACCCTCCTTCACCTCTGTGTCTTTGATGGGCGTAATAATTCTTAATTTCTCTGTAATAAGAAAGAAACATTCAAGAAACATTCAACCAAACATTTTGCTCACGTGGAGAATTCACAAGTCTCAGTTTAGCCTTTTGGTCAGATAATATTCACCAATAATATAAAGATCAGCTGAGGCTTTGATGTTCCCAATGTAGGCGACGTAGCCTCCCTCATCCTTCATCTCGCAGTTCTTCACTATCAGCGCTCTTCTCTTTCCTTCAGTGACAATGTCATATTTGTCTCCAGCCTGGATCTCTGTGTTGCCTCTGAACCACTTGACTTCATAGGTTTCCTTGGAGACAGAGCAGACAAACTCTGCCTTCTCTCCTTCCACCACCTCCTGGCTCTGGGGCCTGGAGATGAACTCTGCAGCAAGTTCTGCAAACACCACAGGACACAGTTTAGTGGTTGATTTGCTGAATAACTTCTGGGGAACCGATGGTGAGTTCATATTCACTCTCAAATGTTGTTTGACTTTCAGTGTAAAGTACGAGAAATTACATTTAACCATCTGGGTATTGTAATATAAAGGTGTCTTAAAGCAGTGTTTTCATAGATCCTCACCATGCAGCTTCAGGCTGGCTGAGGTCTTAACGCTGGGACTCAGTCTACAGTTGTATTCCCCTGCATCATCTGTCCTCAGGTCCTGTATGATGAGGATTCTCTTCCTCCCATCCGTCACCTGCTCATACCTTCCTCCCTCGGGAAGCTCCTGCTCTCCTTTGTACCATGTGACCTCTGCACTGGGTTTGGACACTTCACAGATCAGTTTGACGCTGTCTGTCTCTGTCCCCTCCACATTGGACAAGTTCTTAGTGAACCTCGCCTCCTCCTCTGTGAGGAAACAATATCAGAGTGGTTGTTCAAAATGCTGAAATTCTACTATACAAAAAGTACGTTTTGACTCTTGATGAGTAAACCATTGTGAGAATAAGGCTTACCAACAACAGTCAGCATGCCGGAGGTCTTGGAGGTCCTAGCGTCACATTCGTACTCTGCCTCGTCATCAAATGCCGACTTGTGGATGACGAGGATACGCTGGACACCCTTGGCACTTATCTCGTACTTCTTTCCTTTCCTGATCTCACTGCCATCCTTAAACCAGCGAACCTGCTCGGCCACGGGTGGAGATGTTGCCATTAATATTGCACACTCTATCAATACCAATATCAACAACTACGTGCTGTCAACATCAATGTTAATTAATTTGTATCATCTGCAGGCTGATGATGCTAAAGTCTCACCTTGGCTGACTCGCGAGACACTTCACATTCAAACCTGGCGGACTCTTTCTCTGCGACCTCCACATCATGGAGAGGTTTACTGAACTCCACATATGGAGCTGTGGAGGAAACAAGCATCAGTCACCATATCATAGACCCCCACAGCGCTTGAAATCCCTTTAATCAGGCCACAGGCTAGTGTTAATATTATATTTATTTATATTATAT
>OMKR01047930.1:3579-17386 GCA_900302355.1 Cyttopsis rosea | reverse complement strand
TGGGGCTGTTCCTAGAATGTTCACCTTTTCGGCCGTAGGGTGTATTTTACCCAAAGCTGGCCCTGCAGAGTCTACAGCAGGCCTCCAGTGGCACAGACCGATCAAATATGTAAGAACACCTAAGAATTGCCTAGGTTTTCTGTTTTGTCACTGACACAAAAACAAATGAAGCATTCAAAACACACTGCAGTGAAGTAGAATATGTGATAATTATAACAAAGAAATGTTTTCCGATTTACAGATGCAGAGATGAAAAAAGGTTGACAATGTGCTTTATAACGAGAATTCTAGATATGGAAAAAAAATTTTTTTAATCACCACAGTACCATATTGTGACGTTTTGTCAAGATACGTTGTTCAGTCCTTTTTTTGCTCGACATTGAGGCAAAGATGTTCGAACCCAGGACGTTCCTGCTGTGAGGCAACAGTGTTAACCACTGAGCCACCGTGCCGACATGGTGCTCTGTGTGGTTGGTCTGTTTTTATGTTATATTAGAATTTCCGATGAAAGCCAAAGGTTTAAGCTCTCAAATGGTTTTTATCTCATCTTTCTATCTGCTACAGAAGCTGAGAAATAAAGGTTTTAGTGAAAGTTTTTCAGAAAACCCTCAGGTTTTAGGAGGTCGTTTTCAAACAATGCCTTAGGTTTAGAATGTTTTTTTAGAGGGCGCCTTAGGTCTTAATGGGAGAGGTTTCTTGAGCGTGCTGTAGGTGAAGGCCCTGAGGTAGATATCCAAATAGGGGGAATTTATGTTAGGTGTCTGTTAGACACACAAACTAATGTGAGAACTTTGACAGAAAGCTTCTTTAGAGGACATCTACTATCTACCTACTATGTGGAGAGGAGCACTGTACTACAAAATAGCTACAATAAATGTAACCAGGGTACAATACCTACAATCTATGCAAGGGGACACAAGAGACAGCTTAGTGGCAATGCTAGTTTGCTGTTCAACCCAGGAAATACTCCACTACCTGGTGGTTTGATTGTGGTTGCCACCTTTGTTGTGTCTCACAGCCTTGTATTCCCAGTAAAGGTGGTTCATTTCTCAAAGGCGGAGGTCTGGTTAACCTCCAGAACAAGACTAGGCATTCTCAGTCAAGGTCAGTGTGTAGCGGCTATGTGTGGTTTCAGTGGATTGTTGCTAAACTATGAAGAGGTGACCAATGATGGGGACAGTACAGAAAGTACAGTAACTGATAGTGATGTATAGAGCCTATGCACAGACTACACCTAGGCGGCACCTCAGAATAGCAGGCTGTGCTTGGTACACTTGAACAAATAAGTGACCCACCACATGGTAACCCAGCATATTTCGCAGTCGCATACTTTTGGGTAGACGTAAAAAATATCAGAAATTCCTTTCTAGGTCAAAAATTAGATTATAGCAGATTCATGTTCCTCAAGTTGTTTTCTACCTCTCAACTTAATTTCAAAACTGAGTTTGATTTCTAAATATTAGATAAATTTTAAAAGGTCGAGGCTACTTGCATTTCAAGGCTACTTTCACCAGCATTTTAAAGGGAAGTAAAGTTACCAGCAGCGGGAGGCGGCGGAGCAGGGTCCTCCCAGAAAACAACAATTTCCAGAATACAAATGGCGGGTCCTCCCAGCCATTTGCATTCTGGGATAGGTGTTCATGTGCGCGATCTGGCAACTTTTTTTAAACTAAAACTTGTTATAAAACAATAAAGGCAGAAAATTGGAATGTTTAGAAGTTACAGAATAATTGAGGGGTCAGTGCTAGTATAGTGAGCATGAATTTAGAATAAAATAAAAAAAATTACTTACATTTAAAATTAAAGGATTAAGTTGAATTTTCCAATATTTTTTTTATAAATTAATGATTCACATTATCTTATTGAAGGAGGACAGCAATATCCAAATGTAAACATTTAAAGGACTAATTGTGCTTCTAAATGTGCATTTTGTGCTGCAAAAGGAGGATTCTGTCCATCATTGGATGTGTATCACTTTAACCCCCAATAAGGGACGAGCATAGCCCACTGTACTCCAATGAACAGCTGGGTGAGGAAATCAGACATCCAAATGTAGAACAGACATGAAGCTTTGAACCTGAGAAGCGGGACCAGGTTAATGCTCGGCCTGAGTGCTGTTTGGATGGTCCGGTTGAGGGCAAAGCAAAGTGTGAGGGTTGCCCAGAGCCAGAGACTGCTAGTTTAACTATTGTGGAACCATAAGTAGATAAACCTGTGGCTGCCCCTCATATAATGGGTGAATGTAACTGTTCCTGCTCTATACACTAGTCAGAGAACCACTGCTGTGGTATATATCAACCTGTAAAACCTGACTAGCTATTGTTAATTGCTGTTGCAGACACTATCTTGGCGCATGTCTGAAACGCACAGCTAGTGTGATACGTTGGCATCACAACGTTGCGTGGTCAGGTGGTCAAAAATTGTTTTCACCAAATCATGAATAAATATTGCAAACTTAATGAATATGATTTTGCTTTCTGTTGAACATCTTTCAATTTTAAGTCTTTGACTGCAGGTATAAGTAGCTGGATGTGTTGGATGTCACACGTGAAATTAAATGGGGTTAGAATTAACTGAGGTTTGGGAGAGGAGACCACACCCCAACCATACCTACTACCAATCAACATTTCGTATATATATGTGACCCACGCATACTTAGGGTCAGACGCACCCCTCCACCCATCACTCCCGAGCCATTTCTACCCACAGCCCTGGTTCCCCTGCCAAAAGGAATAGACAGGAGAGGTCAACCCATCCTTTACCATGGAGGTCAGATGATTTGTAACAACTTCAACAACCTGGGCTGTATCCTCTGGGACATGCCCACTCTGTGTGTCCCCACAAAGAAAGCATGACTCGGCATCATCATACCAGCACTGGCCACTGCTCTCCACAGCATCACCCAGACAAGGCATTCTCATACAAGGCTTCATCCATGGCTTCCACCCCAGTTTAAAAGTCATACCATCCACTTCCCACACCTGTCCCAACCTCCAGTCAGCCACCACGAACCCAAAGTCGTCGACAGACCGCTGGAGAAGGAAGTTAAGGAGCTTTATGATCAGCCCCTTCCAACAGCTTCCCCTCCCACTCCACCGCATCAGTCCCATCAGGATCGCCATCATAAAATACACCAGTAAGAAACGGCTTCATCATCGACCTCTCATCTCCACACGGCACAAATATTCCTAGCATTAACAGTCTCATTCCCAGCCCAGAGTTTTCCATGCAGTACTCCAAAGTCGACCAGGCCATTTCACTCATCCGTCTCACCGGTTACGGCACTTGGCTGGCGAAAGCAAACATCACCAATGCTTTTAAAGTACTGCCACTCCATCCCGACTTTTGGCGTTTATTTGGGGTTCTTTGGAGAGGCAATTATTACTTTGCCATACGCCTTGCTTTCAGTTACGGGAGCAGCCCAAAAATCTTCGACTCAGTCTCTCGAAGCATTGTGCTGGATCCTAATCAACAACTACAAACTCCCATACCTCGTTCATCTCCTAGACAATTTCCTGGTTGTGGCACCATAATCATCTCCTCCCGGTCATGGCATCACTCTATCTTTTCAGTCTTCAATGAGCTTGGAGTACCACTCACATTGGAGAAGACAGAAGGACCCTCCACCTCGATAGAGTTCCTCGTCATCAGACTCGATTCCATCTCTTTTCAAGCTTCCTTGCCAAAAGAAAAATTACTCTGTTACTTTACAATTACTGTAGTGGTTATTTGTTACTTTAAATTCTTTAAATTACTTTAAAAACTCATTCAGAGCACCACCAACTTTTGATCTTTTAAAAGTTGGAAAAGATTACATTAAACCAAATTATAGTTATAATTGATCAGTCTCAGATCTTCCTGATCAGTCAGGAATTTGAACTGTTTTCCTATACATTTACATCAGAACTCACTTTTAAGGAACACAGACACACGGGCTTCTTTCTCACAGAATGAGATTTATTTTATCCTACTAACTAAAGGACTAAATTAAAGAAAAACACATCTAAGAAAAGAAAACAAGCACATGAATAATAGTAAAGAAAATATGATAAAAAAATAAACTAAAAGAATCAGGAATTCTTCCCGATATGAGCACCTTTAACTCAATGGCAAATAATGGGATCGGATTGAATGACTCTTCTCAAAAGGCGTGAAAAACGCAACTAGGGCCTTTAACTTCTCTAAGAAAAGGATTTATTTCCTGGACACCAACACTGAGTCATGAACCGATTGAAAGCCGTGGTCTTAAGTTGTTGGATACTGAGGCAGACTTCGTAAAATAAAATGGTACGCAAACTTAAAGAAACCGTAGACTTAAACATGTGGGATAGCTTCTGGATCCGTGGAGACCAGCTCAACGTGCACAATGTCCGCGGCTTCCTTTTAAAAGTCCAGGTACCGAGCCTGAGCTTGGGGACCTCCTCTTCCAAGATGGCGGAGGTTTGTTTTGGTTTGCTTAACCAATAGCGGAGGTGTAGTTTAGAGTCACCTCACCTTTCAAGATGGCGGACGTGCAGAGTTTAAGTTAGCATCAACCAAGGGGTTTCGGCTTTATTCTACAGGACTGTTTAAATAATTAAACGCGCAGAAGAATCACAAATTAGTACCCATTAACTGAAATGGTTAATATTACTTTCACATTAATTCTGGATAAGGTATAACAGTATTTGTTCATTTCCTAGGACGGATTTGATTACAAACTTATAAAGCCTAATTCCTAATATCAGAAATAATACGTGAATCTAATTACTATCTCTACCAGGTGTGAATAATATAAGAAAAGAGACTTCTAACCAATTAAACTACTCTGCCTTTTATATAAGCATTTAATTAATAAAAGAAGAGATATAAAAATGCACAAGATTACTTCACAACAAAGAAAAGACTACAGAAAATGAAGAGTCACAAGCGGTTGAAATGGACTTGACATGCAATATGGCAATGACATGCAATATGGACTAATCATTCCAAATTATGGTTATCCTCATCCCAGGATCGTGGAACTCGTACCCTTGTCCATGAAAATGTCATGTCCATGTACATTCAGATTATGTTGGTTACTGACTGATTCAAACATTATTTAATGTTTATTTGGATTTTGGTTAAATGCAGAAGCAGTGGGATCGTTTCCCTCAGGAAATGCAAGATTTACGACTAAGGCCTGTTTTCTTCACTGATAAAGAGAAGGAAAGGGGACAGAGACAGAAAAGGGGGAGACATGAGTTTGTCTCTCCTGTGTTTGTTCAACCGTGTAGAGAGGAGACAGGGAATATAGACAATGTCAGTCTCTTGTTTAATATTGTCCTGGTCCACTTTATGTTGTCTCCTTAGAGTTTTTTTTGTTCAGTCTTGCAGGTGTATTTCCAATAGGACAGTAAGACAGAACAGACAAAACCAACAACACGGTTCACAGCCGTAGATCCCTGCACCATCTGGGCTCTGACCTCTGGGTCATTAAGTGGTCCTACATCCTGAGTTCTCTCCTGTTATCATATTAGACCATCTCCATATCTGAGTTTAACCACCCTGAAGTGTTACTTTGGCGCTTCAACCGTTGTAGGGAGGAAAACCAGAGTCTCCCCACTGGACCAGGGCAATAACTTTAATCCCTAAAAAGGTTGGGAGTAAAGTTAATGGGTTGAGGAATGTGGAAGGACAACAATTTTGTTGCCACAATGTTCAATCGCTCGCTGTCCGCTACATTACCTTACCATTTCTCATTGCACCAAAGGTCAACTCATTTCCCTACTTGGTCACTTGAACTACGGCATCCGCATCAGCTGTACAGACACTGCCCCATCGCTAACGCTTTCGGAGGTTACTACGGCGGTACATGATTTTCATCCGTGTGGCCACAGGAATTCTCCGCCTTTGACCAACACATTGCAGCATGCCTGTGGGGTCACGAATGGTCCCGCAAAACCATCCTCATCCATCCCGACAATAGTGTCGTGGTCGAAATCATCAACAAGGGACGTTCCGGTTCCCTGGACATCACGCAATTCATGCACCGCCTCACTTGGATCTCTGTTTCACAAAACTTCATCTTGAGCACAGCTCACATTCCCGGCTTTCAAAATTCCATCTCCATACTCTCTTTCTCGCTTCATGTTTCAGAAATTCAGGCGCTTGGCTCCAGACTCCGAAGTCCACCCCATTCCAATCCCTCCATTTTCTGCCATGATCTTCAACTGACTCCACACTCCCCCTCGTGATGCCTCTCAACACTCCACCATCAACAGCCTCACTCCTCGAACCCTCTCATCTTACATGACAGCTTGGAATTGCTTCAAGATGTTTCACCACCTACCTGATACCCTTCCCCTCTCTTGATCCCATCACGATCTCTAGCTTCATTACATATGCCCATTCTTCCCTCACGATTCGCACTTCCACCATTCAAGTATACCTCTGCGACATTAACTTCTTATAAAAAACTTCTTAAAGTTATTAACCCAGTGCCCCATGCTCCGCAATTAACCATGTCCACATCCCCATGCTCCTCAAAGGGCTCCAACGACAGGAACCAAACACTCTCCGCTCACCGCCTACCTACTACACTATTGCAGTTTACTTAGTTTCATTGCATTTACCCTCCGTTGAGGCTACCTCACACCCAACATTGACAAGACCTTGGAATCCATGTTTCTCTTGGCTTTCTTCGGTTTCCTCCAATGCTCTGAGTTCACCTCATCCTCCTCCTCTTATGACCCTCGTCTTAACCCCAGCCTTTCCGACATCCCTGTCCACATTCACGACTCCCTCGTTTTTATACTTCAGCATAGCAAAACCAACCAGACGGGTCACACCACTTCCATATTCTTGTTCCGTCTCGACTCCTACCTCGACCTGTTTCTACCCATTTAACTCCCTCTTCACAAGCGAAACAAGAAGCGTCGCCACTCGTTTCTGGCTCCATCGCCACCTCAGAGATGTTCTAATCAAGTCTGCCATCTCACCCAAACTGCCAATCTCTTCGCATCGGCCCCACTTCATCTGCTTCCCACCAGGGTCTGTTAGACCACACCATACAGATCCTAGGACGCTGGTCCTCTCAAGCTTCCCGTAGATACATCCGCACCAACCTCCAGGATCTCCAACAAGCCCACTCAAGCCTCAGCCATTATTAGGAGTCTTTTGGAGATCCGAAGTCATGGCTGAGGCCTGATGCCCTGAAGACTCCTTCCTCCATCCTGAGTCAAGACTCCTGTTGTTCCATCTTTCACCATTCGCCATTCATCATTCCTCTAATCATCACGCCGAAGCCCCTCATTCATCACCCCCTCATCATCATCATCACCATCACTATCATCACCATGACCTTATCGTCAACAAAGTCAATCGTTTTGTTGTGGTGTGGTCTCTAACTCAGGAAATGGGGCTAGAATTAACTGAGGTTTGGGAAAGGAGACCACAACCCAACCACACCTACTACCAATCAACATTTTGTATATACTGTTATGCCTGTCAGATCCACTCGTCATTTGGTTGTTCCACATTTTTTGTTCCCCACCACCTCCCCAGGTCCAACTCTCTCACTCTCTTTCTCACTTCTCCATTTCACAGGAACCACCAGGGGGATTCAAAGGCATGGCTGAGGCCTGACACCCTGAAGACTCCTTCCCCCATCCCAAGTCAAGACTCCTAGTGTTCCATCTTTCACCAAGCTCGCCATTCATCATTCCTCTAATCAGCACGCTGAAGCCACTCATTCATCAGCCCCTCATCATCATCATCACCATCACTATCATCACCATCACCTTATCTTCATTATCATCATCCTATATATTTTGCTTCTCATCTTCAATAAATCAACAAACTCAGGGGTGGATTCACAAAAGGATTGTGTGGCTTTTGCGGCCACTAAACCTGCACAAATAAGACGAAAAGAAACCGAAGCACCCGCAAAGGGGGAAATGTACCCTTAACTGCACTGCCAACCAAATAGCGTGTAGGTGCTCCGGTGCTATTTGCACCCCTCATTGCAAAAAAAGTCCAATTCATAAACACCAATGCTAATAGCCACATGCAGTTAGAGTGAAAATAATTAGCGTCTTCAGAGAGTTGGTGTTAACTGAAGCGCATTTATAAGGGGTGTGCCGTTTGAGAAGCTTGTGAGGCATTTTGTGATATTTTTTCTTTTGTCCTCTGCTTCAAATCATGCAGGCCCGTCGCTAGGGGGGGTGGGGGATGGGGGGCATGATGCTGCATTCATGGTAACTTGTAAAAATGGAATTTGTGTGGGTTGTCCGCCCCCAGACTGTAATACAAACAGTACAGTTTGTCAGGTGCATGCAACATTATGACAGTGTTGGTCACTCTGTCTGCTCGACAATACAATTTAGCTCCAATAAAAATGATTGAAGTGAGATGAACAGATGAAACTTTATCTTATTAGATAAAACAGATGTTGACAAAGTTTTCCTTTGGCGACATAATTTGCAGTTGAAAAATGGTAATGAATCACAATATATCACAATATATATTATCGCAACACTCGCATATCACAATAATATCGTATTTTGACTTAAGTATCGTGATAGTATCGTATTATGGGGCCTCTGGTGATTCTCACCCCTAATTGATACCCATTTTTCTCCTCTCTGCCATTGTCCGCCCTACTGTGTTCTTTGACGCAAAGCCACCATTTATACTTTGCCACATGGATAATTGCAATCAGACGCAAAACTTTATGGCCGTGTTTACACTGTGATATCATTAGCACAATATCTTTTGTGAATCAGACCTTGAGATTGGGCAGATAGTGGTTGCAAGTGATGCGCAATTCATGGTGCTATCAGCGGCCACAATCCGTTCTTTGTGAATTCGCCCCTCAATCTTTTCATTGAAAGCTTCTGAAATGGGAACATTAGCAGTCCCTAAAAGAGTTTTGGTTTCTTTCCCACCGCGAATAGGTAGTGTGGAGAGTATGCAAATGAGGAGGGCGTGACAACAGGCTGTTAGGTTTGATAAGTCATTTTGGCAAACACTGTGGACGCATGGGTTGCTGTGTGTTCTGGCTTGGGTTTTAGCTTTTCATTTTCTTTTATAAAACAAAAGTAGCAGTGGGAGGCGAGTACTATCAGCTGTCACCAGTTTTTGAAAATGGCAGGAGAGTTTGCATTTGACCATTCAGCTTTGTTCAGTACTACAAACTTGGCCAAATGATTCCCGTTCCCATGAAAAATACCACCTCACTTGCAGGGATTATTTGGGACCAGGAACTACCCAAGTGGAAGCAATTTCATAACTAAGTTCTTCTTGTGGAAAAAGCCCTAAAGAAAGTACCAGGAACTAAGATCCTGGTTCCTGAAATGCATCTTGAGGTAAAAAAGGGGCTCTATTATTATTTTGTATTCATTTATTTATTATTTGTTATTTATTATTATTATTATTATTATTATTATTATTATTATTATTATTATTATTAATTTTTTTGTGTACCCTGGTTAAAACATCAGAGGAATTCTATGCAGTTTTGAGCTATTTCTTGTTTTTCAAAAATTTTACTCTTGCTAAAGCAGTACTTGAAATACGATTGAATTTTCAGAAAGTGGCACATTATTGTCAAAGCTGGCATGCCCATGACCCTGACATTACAACCAACTCTTCACACTCAGACTTCGTGAGTGTAAGCAAATTCTATTGAGTGAGTCAATGAACTTTTGCTTTTAAAACTGTCATTTTAGTGTTAAGTGCCACAGATTCAATTTTCTTGGTTGAAGAAAACAAGGTGGGAAGCAGCAATGCAATTTTTGGCTTGAGGTAACCTTTCACAGGATAGCTATGCACTGTCTGAATTTCTGAAAAAAAAACCTAAGGCACCCTAAGTACTACGCGCTTGGTATCCTCAAAAGTCTACTTACAGTGGGGGCTTTCCTTGCCGCCGGCTTTGAGCAGCAGCTTGGCGATAGGAGTGTTGTTGGTCATGATGGCAATGTCGAGAGGTGTCAAACCCTGGCTGTTGGGGGTGTTGAGGTCCAACTCTTCGGCTGTGTACTGATACAACAGAATCTGCACCGTGTCCAAGTCCTGCTGCTCCACTGCCTCAAAGATACAGTCACTGCCCTGCATAGTCTGTTGAAGACAAATGGTTCATGTTGACGTCATCCTCAATCTGTTAGACTAACAGATTGAGGATGACATCAACATGAACGTCTAACAGTTAGACGAATCAGACCCAAATAGCACTACTAGTATTAGATATTAGGACCCATGTGACATGACAGATACCGCCGACTTACCGTCAGCTAAACAGCAAGAACATGTCGAAAAAACACTTCCATTTTATTGTGAGACACAGAAATATGTATTCTTTGTCATAAAGTAATTTTTCTGTAGTTTTGTCAACGTATGCTTTAATTTGGGAAAAACAAACAAAAAAAAACAGGTACCCAAGAGTCTAGGGGATTTGGATTTGGTGTAGAACTGCTGTTTACTAGAACACAGCGTACCCACTTACACACAGTAAGTGGGTAAGATATTGTTAATGTGTTTTGTGTTTCTTGTGTGTGTGTACATGTGTGTGTGTGTGTTGATGGAACTGGCTAGACTTCTACTGCAGAACATTATGTGCCAGCCTGGTGGCATTTAGAATCCAGTCAAAACAACAGACATGAAAGAGTGTAAGACGGCGGACAGAGAATTGTATAAGAGGGTTAGGAAGAAGCAAAGGGTGGAGAGGAGGAGGAGGAAAGTAGAGAGGAAGGGGTGCTGAGAGGATAATGAAGAGGAGGGCCCTGCGAGATGAGTGCACTGCGGCAGAAGGCATCGTGCCGCAACACACACACACACACACACCCTAGGGTTGGGCGATCGTTTCTATTTTCATATCGTCCAATCGTGGCTACTCGAGATCGCCAATAGGCGATGCGATCGACAGGGGGTGGCGGGAGTAGGAGGGGGTGGGGACAGTTACATCACAGCATGCCAGTGCCAAATGCCAGCAGTGTTTCCCACACACAAGGTTATAAATTTTATCTACCCGGCTCTTCTTCGTAAAAAATGTGGAGACGAAGAAGAAGCGCTGACGTCACTTCCTTAAACAATGGATAGAGAAACAACAACAAATAAACACCAGAAGCAAGATGTTTCACTTCTCTGTGAAAACATATCATCTCCGTGTTGTTATGGATTAGAAAAGTGGGTGGCAGAGACTCTCAATCATATTACGGAACTGCGCCGGCAGCGGGAGGCGCAGAGCCGGGTCCTCCCAGAAAACAACAATTCCCAGAATGAAGGTGATTGCATATAGAACATTCATTTTTATAATAATAATATAATATCGCAAAAAATATCGTATCATGGACTTATTATGGTGGTATTATCGTACCGTGAATTTTTGGTATCGTTACATCCCTAATGGACGCCAAAGTATATTTGCTGACCCATTTTAGCATTTAAATTTTTTTTTTAATCCATCCAAGAGAACGACGCCATCCGCGATAGATTAACTAGTAGAAAGCACTCCAAGTTTGTATCGGGTCAAGAGACAGCAGGAAGTGATGCGGAAAACTGTAATTTGTGTCAGAAGTGATGCTGCATTCATGGGAACTCGGAAAACTGTAATCGTTTTAATATCGGCGTGGGAAAAAACAATTGTTGTTCATTGATATACAATCTGATTGCAAATCAGCACAAGCCTGACACACATGTGTTTGAGCTTGATGGCTCATTGCAACTGAGCGATTTGTCAAGTGACTGTTTCACGATGGCAAGGACATGCAGATGGCATGTGGGGTGGTGGATGGCACCCGTGGTTAGACAGGGATCTGGTGACTTCAGGGTTGAAGAAGAATCATTTATTTGTCATACATTTGTATCACACATGTAGAGGGTGGTGACAACCCAAACACACAGGGAGTGGTGAAATAATGAGATATAGCCATTTTTCCCATCCTTGCTGCCTTCCTCCAGGGGCAGGCAGGAGCAGTGGGCAGCCCTCTGAAAATGTTCGCAATGTAATGAAATACAAACAGCAGCTCCTTCATGCCTAAGGTCCTGGTTACACCAGTGTGACGTCATTAATGCTGATCACATTTTTCATTTTTGTGTCTCATGAACGCTGTGCATAATGACAAAAATAATAAAAACAAAGATAATGAATTTGAGAAAGATTTGTGTGGAGAAAAATAGCAGTTGGTACAGCTGTGGTAAAGTTTCATCTCGTCTACCAAACAGTTGCACTCTCTGTGTTCTCTCCTCCTTCTATATATATATTTTTTTATTCAACAAAAGCAGGACCTGCTCATTGTTACTTGATGTCGAATTTTTTTAGTGGTACAATTTTCGATCTACAGTGGCAAAAGTTTGGGTACCCCAGATCAAAATGCATGTTAAGTCAAATATGACTATGATTTCTTCAAAATTGAAAGCAAGATTACATATTATTTACATTTTTTACAGTTTCAAAATAATACAAAAGGAAAAGGTCCCTATGCACAAGTTTGGGAACCCTGCCATTTAGTACTTCGTAATTCGTCCTTTGGCAACTTTAACAGCTTGCAACCACTTCCTGTAGCCAGCCAAGAGTCTTTCTATTGGCTCTTTTGGGATTTTCCCTCAGAAAACTTCTAATTTGGAGACATTATTTGGCCTCCTTGCATATATGGCATATTTGAGATGTTGCCACAGATTTTCAATTATATTCAAGTCTGTGGACTGCGATGGCCATTCCAAAACCTTCATCGTCTTTCCTGGAGGAACTTCATGGTTGATTTTGAGGTATGCTTCGGGTCATTGTTTTGCTGGAATACCCAACCTCGTCAACTTCAATGAGTTCACTGACTCTTGAATATTAGCCCTTAGAGTCTCTTGATATTTCATAGAATGCATTATTCCTTCCACCTGTACAATATTTCCTGTGACCCTCCTTTCCTCCATATGTTTTGGTTTCATCAGTCCAAAGAACATTGCTCCAAAAGGCTTCAGGCTTCTCAAGGTTTGCATACTTCAGACACTTTGACATTTTGTGTTGATGTCATAGAAAAGGCTTCCTTCTGACAACTCTGCCATGGATGTCTTTGTTGGCAAAAGTGTGTTGTATTGTTGCCCTGTGAACAACTAGACCTGTGTCCTCTACAGTTTTCTGCAGCTCTTGTTGTGTTGGTTTTTCTGAGCATTTCTCACCAGGTTTCGGGCCAGTATATCAGGAATCTTTCTTGGTCTTCCAGACCTTGGCTTGACTTTAACTGTTCCATTTATCTTCCATTTTCTCACGATGTTTCTGACAGTGGAAATAGGTACATTCAAATGTTGAGAGAGATTTTTGTAGCCTTCTCCTTGTTGGGATAAGTGAACTGTCTTGATTCTGATGAACTTGGACAACTCTTGAGAAGGCATGGAGTGAACTCAGAATAAATAGTAAAATTCTGGAATTACATTCACCTGGCCCTATGCCCTCATGAGTAAAGCACCAAAGTCTGGGCATTAGTAATCTTTAAAAAAAAAAGTAACAATCAATAATACGAAGAAATGCGTCATCTTTAATTTGATGAAGTTTAGAGGCCAGGTTCTGTTCACTTATACCCCATTTCCAGCTCCACGGACCAGGTTTTACGTCCATGAATTCTGTCCTGCTGAAGTGGTAACAAAAATGTGTAGGTGTGACGACAGTGACTGTTCGTTCAAAGAGGAGGTTGAGCTGATTGGTTGAAGTTAGCCCGTAACACGGTGATAGACAGATGGTTCATCCAATCACCTGCCAAGTATTTTTTGAAAGTGCCTGCCCTTTTCCAAACAGTTTCCATGGACGACTTCCCAGATGGTTCTGTGTAACAAACCATCTGGCGAGTCAGGTTAACTGTGT
>OMKR01047905.1:0-14348 GCA_900302355.1 Cyttopsis rosea | reverse complement strand
CCCCTTTTCTTTTCCTCCTCCTCCTCCCTTCCTTCTGCCATGTAATAATATATTTGACTTTCTTTACTGGACGTCCCAGAGAAGGCATTCCTGGTGTTTGCTGGAGCAGGGTCTCCAGTGTGATTTCAGACGCACTGGACAGCGGCCATTAATCATCTCGCTGTGACGTGTGTGCATGCATGGGTGCGTGTGTGCGTGTGTGTGTGTTGGAAGTGTTTTTTCTTTCTTCTGCATGTTCATCAGTAAACAAATCCTATCTCTTCTCGGGGAAGTAAGTAGTACTAGTTTTTTGTTTTGTTTTTTGTTTTGTCCCCCCGGTCGCTCCCCCCCAGCGATGGACCCTGGATGGTCTCTTCACTGCATCGTTAGCATTAGCATTCCACCTACAGAGGACCCTTGACACTATCAGAATTTGGAGAGAGTTTGCACGATACCTTCTGCATCAAACGGATGGATGTACATGCAGCACATTCATTCAGCCTTTCATCGTCCTTTGGCCGATGCATATGAAGTGCTCATAAAGTTGTTTCTCTCCCGGTGAAGAAAAGAGCTTCCTACTTGTCTGTACGCATAATACACCTGAAGACTCTGATCTACTGACAAGGAGGCTGAAAGCAACAGACGATGCTCTGCAGACGCTGAAAAACGGCACCCATTTAGAGAGGTGAACGGATTTTGGGTTGAGGGTTCGAAAGGATTTAGGGGATGGTGGGTGGATGATGGATACATGGATGGATGGAGGAAATTCAAATTTAATGCAAATGGAAGCAACGTCATCTTCTGAGATTGCCAGCTCCTTTGGTAGAATCCTAATAACTGAAAGGGTGAACTTATCTGGGCTTTCTGGTTAGATGAGTATCTGACTTTTAAGCTCCGCCATAGATGGTCTTGTAAAAAAATTTGAGGCTTAAGCTGGGTTTTTATTTTTGTAGTTTTGTTTTTCGTTTAATGCCAGAAAACAACTTGTTTCAGCTACTTTTATGCCTGTTTTAGATTATGGTGATATTTGGTATCTGCCCCTAAGGCTTCTCTACATACGCTGGACAATCTCTACCTGCTCTGCGTTTTGTCACCAATTCTAAAGCTCTCACTCGTCATTGTTCCCTCTATTTGAGAGTGGGCTGGCCATCTTTAGCAGAGAGGAGACTAAATCATTTTTACACTTTTATTTATAAGGCCATATTACAGTCGGTCCACTCCCAAACTACCTATGTACCTGTTTTGTCCAAACATCTACAGTATGTATATTCAGCTGCATTTTGTTGGAAGTCCCCGAGATACGAACAGTTTGCCAAAAAGGCTTTTCAGTTCTGACCCTTCAGTCTGAAACTTCAGAAGTTTGTCTCTTTGAACAAGTTTAAAGAGAGGGTTAAAACTCTTGGTAATGAAGCTGCTGTTTGTAATTGTTTTACCTCCGAGATTTCCATTGATTGTATTGCCCTCCCTTTTACTATGTGTTGTTGTTATGTATTCAGTAACTTAAACCTAATTGTCCGCTGCCTTCTTGGCCAGGTCTCTCTTGTAAAAGAGATTTAGAATCTCAACGAGGCTAACTTGGTAAAATAAAGGATAAATAAAAATAAAAATAATTATTTTGTTGTGTGTCGTCTATGTGTGCCTGTGTGTTTATGCATGTATATGTGTGTTACCTTCTATATCCATTCAAATACGATTGGGTTCGAACCCGACCTGGGGCCTTCCTGTGTGGAGACTGCATGTTCTCCCCATGTTCATGTGGGTTTCCTCCAGGTGCTCCTCCCCCCCTAAAGACACGCATGTCAAGGTTAGACACTCCTGCCAATGCAGTTGGTCCCCGGGCGCCCCTACATGGCAGGGGCCCACTGCTCCAAGATACGCAGGATACTTGGACGGTTCAAATGCAGACAAATAATTTCCTTACGGAGATTATTAAGTGTATAAAATATAGCAAAAGTAAGCACATAACGACAGGAAGGCAGCGTAGCCGCTGGTAGCCGGATAAACCTTTCCACTCCACATTCCACATTGGCGTTCCTCCGACACCCAGGGTCATCATACCCCCCCCCTATGTTGGCTTTTGGTTGCCAATAGCACTTTGGTAGCCAAAGCTGACATAATGGTGGCCACATTTTGATTTATATTGATCCTTTATAGTTATAACCCATATTTCAATATCAAAGAGAGTGATATCAAGAAAGGGCAAACATATTAATTAACATAAAAAAAATGTTGGTTACATGTCTTAACATTTGACATAACATAAGATTTCACCTAACATTTGTTTTGTTTTAAGGTAAACGATTCAATCATCAAGATCTTTAACAAAGTCTCTTGAACTACAAAAACGTTTTGCTCGGATGCCTCATTATTTTTATTTGTTTCATCTGAAAAGTGGTTGACAATGTGGTGACCAAACCGCACTGGATGCTTGACAATGGCCCAAATCTGGTTGCCTGGGGCAACTGGGAAACCGTTATTATCGGACAAATGATAAAAAAATACCGTCCCTATTTATTTATTTCCAGCATTTAATGATACAGTAACACATGTAAGAGCATAATCTGACGTTTTGGAGTGACCACACGATGGTGGTTGACAATGGCCCAAATCTGGCCATCCTGGGCAACTGGGCAACCAAACTGTCTTATAGTTGATCCCTGGGAGTTTCTTTTGGGGTTTTTCACACAGCAAGGTGGGTGGACGTAGGGTTCGGACCCCTCCAGTCCTGTTTGGTATTGGGGTTTCACCGGATGGGGGGGATTAGATGGTTTTATAGAATGGCTCCCAGAGGTATCTCCATGTGTTACCGGCAATAAACACCGGCGGCCATAGGAGCGGAGATGCTCAACATAAAGAGCCCATCGAGCCAAAAACCGTGATGGGAAAGTAAATTAACAAGGAAAAAGCCCCGGCACCGTACAAATCTCCCCGTTGTTTATTGACGTTTTTGGAAAAGCTCGGCCCGTCTTCCACTGTTTAATGTATTTCTACGCTGGTGAGTGTTCCTTGAGAAGCCCAACTTTATACATCAATAATAGTTTTTATTTATTCTCCATACGCTCCGTAAAGTAATGGATTTACCATTAGCACGACCAGCTGTATAACTCTCTCTCTCTCTCTCTCTCTCTCTCTCTCTCTCTCTCTCTCTCTCTCTCTCTCTCTCTCTCTCTCCTCTCATGTCTTTCTCAGGTTCCCACTGTATCCCAGAGGAGAACGCTTTCATTTTGAATACGGTGTCTACTTGCTGAACAAGAACATCGCTCAGGTAATAACATGGACACGCGTCCAGAGAGCTCTGCTGTATGGAAAGTTATCGCATCCTTTTACCAAATCTCAGGGTTTTAAAGTGAGTGACATCTGGTTGTTTGCCCTTCTCACTACGGTGTCCTTTGAGGGACATTTGTAATATAATTTTAGTATATAGATCTCAGGTCAAATATTCAGAACTGCAAACTTTCTAATTTTAATATGGATTTTTATTATTATATGAAGTATTATTATTAAGTATGGGAACCCTCGTGCACACACATACAGATATACTCAGTGGCCACTTCATCAGGGCCACCTTTCTAGTACTGGGAAGATCCCCACTTTGCCCCCAGAACAGTCTGGATTCTTGGTGGCCTGGATTCAACAAGGTGCTGGAAACATTCCTTAGACTATGTTGACACGATGGCATCACACACATCCCAAAGGTCTCTATTAGATTGAGATGTGGTGACTGTGGAGACCGTTGGAGTCTGCAGAGATGCTCTTCACCACTGTTGGAACGCCTGGTTCCTGGTGTTTCTTGGAGTCGCCTTCTTGTCAGCTGCAACCTCATTAACAACAGAACTGCAGTTCACTGGATGCTTCTTGTTTTTCACACCATTCTCTGTAAACTCTAGAGACTGTTGTGGTGAGAATCCCAGGAGATCAGCAGTTTGTGAGATAGTCAAACCACCCCATCTGACACCAACAATCATTCCACGTTCCAAGTCACTAAAGCTGCTTTCACACATGCACTGCAACCTTAAACTTATCTAGACATTACCCGGAGGAGCTGTATGTGAGAACGCAAATGTCCGAATCAGTTGGTACAAAGTCTGTGTAATGTCTGTTTTAGCCCATGTGTGAATATAGCAGGTCATTGTCCGGAGAATTCACAGCGAGCGAGTGGGCGTGTTTATGACGTTTCTATCAGCTAACGCTCCTAGTATAACTGGCTGGCACCGGTAAAAGCTAACTAGCTCAGCTAGCTCAAAGCTAACCGGCTAGCTGAGCAGTGCACTAGGCACTTCCTTGTTATGAACTCTACAGGCAGAAATAACAACCAACATGTCGGGGAGAGGTGAAGGCAACAATGAGGACTTACCGCTACATATCGGCAATGACACACAAGTACATTTGAACTAAACTTTCGGCAACGGAGATGCATATGCGTTCTGAACTCTAACATTTCACCTCTGATAACCTGGAAGTCACGGCCTGTTATTAAGGACGCCCTTACGCTGTCGCCACCACTCGCCTAAACCAAACAGAGTATTTCCAGAACGCGTCTGACACGGACAATCTCCTGTTGTGTGCTGCATGTGTGAAAGAGCGACTCCGGACCTGATTCTCTGGACATTGTCCGGAGTTAATACGAGAAAACTGCTTTAGATTACATTTCTGGTTTGAACAGAGTTGCTGCAAAGTTGCTGTCACATGTTTGACTGATTAGATGTTTAGAACGAGCAGGTGTAGAGCTGGAGCTGATAAATTGTCCACTGAGTGCATATAGACATGATGGAACCGTGTTGTAGTTAAAAAACAGCAGTTCATCCATAGATGAAGGAAGGATCCATGGTCTGAACACAAATGTTTCTTTCTCTGCGCCCCCCACACTGGGAGGGTTGAACTCCTGACCTGTCTGCTCTTATTAAAAGAGAAAGAGAGAGAGATTCCTCCACCTCTCTCTCCTTCTGCGAATCTGGAATGAAGGAGAATCAAACGGGGCAATTAGCGCTAGCAGGTGGTGGCCGTCGAACCTCTCCTCGCTCTGGGAGGTTTTCGGTTTTTAATACCCATACCACAAATATCCAGGTCCATGAACAGGAGAATGAGAGAGACGAGCAAAACATTTTAGAAAGCAAAGGAAAATAAGCTCTGGAGCCGGAGGTGAAAAGAGGCCCACTGTGTTTAGAGGAATCTGGCTGGGTGGAGATGGTCTCATCCCTCTCTCTCTCTTTATCTTATTTTCTTTCTCCTGGTCTCACTTTTTCTCTCTCTCAGAATCCGCTTATTCTGCCAGGTACATTTTCATATATGAGGAATTTGCCATGGTAAAGATTGGTGTGTTGGCATGAAATAGCTGAAAATGCAAAATGTGATTTGATTCACAGGATACGTTACTATAAGTTAAACGACAGTAGATGGGGCTAAGTGGTTGCTAGTATTGCTGAGGGTATAAATTGTTATTACTAGACTTAATCTCACTTTCTCTCAATTGGTGTTGGACAGAAAATTGGGTCTCAGTACCAGTTTTTAGCCTGCCGCTAACCTTCAGTTCTAACCGCTCGTTCCAGCCTGAACCGACTGTCTTCACCATTGGTCACCTTCAGCGCTGCCAAGTCAGAGGTGAAATGAGTCCTTTTGGAAGCGCTCGCTAGGCATGCTGTCATTGGATTCATTTTACTGTATTGTAGTAACTGTCAAGCGTGCACACACTCTCACACGCACATGTGAGAGCTTGCACATGCAAAATGCAAAAATATGCGACTCTCCTTCATGTGAGTCTTTACCGCCTCTTAAGACCTGGCAACCACGCCGCACTGCAGCTCAGACATGTTTTAAATCTCCCTGTCCCTCTTTTAAAGGTGAAATTAAATGCATTCTGCCATCACATACATTTCACTCTGCACCGTAACAAGGGAATATATAGGCAGACTTGTCATGGAGATTTAGTAGAAATAGTAATGTGTAGAAATGTGTAGATAGGCATGTCTGCAATTATGCGTGTCTAGAACCTGCTTATCTCCTTGTGGTGGACCTTTGTGTATGTATTGTATATTTGTATGGAGTAATTGGAAAAATTTGTATTTAGCACATATAAACATGCACAATGGGGAAATTGAATTGGTGTGTTGGTGATGTCCCATAACAGGGCAGGAGCAGAGTGTTGACACCCAAGTTGCAGAACACCCTCACTAGAGAAAAATTGGAAATTAACTGCATTTACACAGCCCTTTTCTGAGCACTTTACAATTAAATTATACATATATTCATACATACATTCATACACTCCTTTTATCGGGAGATGGTAAATAGTAGTATACCGCAATGGAAGAAAGAATTTATGAAAAAGAACTGCCACGGGTGAAGGCTGTCTTTCCCTGAAATCCATTGCTGTATTGTACTCAATACAAGTTGTCTGAATATTTGGGCCACAGAAGAAATTTTAAATCCACCGCCCAGCTGGGATATGGTGAATAGTAGTAGTGTACCGCAAAGGAAGAAGAACAAATTTACAAAAAAGAACCACTGCCAGTGAACATTTTCCTGAATGCCGTTGTCGGTGTACTCAATACTATGGTGTCTGAAGAATTGAGCAAAAGAAGAATATTGAACTCTATCCGACTCAGATGATCAACTGTGATGCAACCAACCATCATATTTGGACCAATGGATGAATTGCAGACATGGGGGACGGGGGTTGTATGAACTGTTGGCGGTCTGGTCAATAGTTGCCCAAACTGCCGCATTACTTTACTATTTACATTATCATTACTTTACATCATCATTACATTACATACTAAACTTGATCCCTACACCTTTAGTATAGTAGTTAGGTGCCTTTCTCAAGGACACCTCAACACTTATTTCCAGAGGACGCTGAGATATGGAACCATCAACCCGCAACTTGCCAGCCTCGCTGCTCCGCCCAAAAGCCATGCTGTGTGCCCACTGATATCTGCTTAAAATACACATATTTTGTATTATTCATTGAGACAGAAAAACCTTCTAAGCCTTTAACAAATAATAAGTGCATTCCAGCTTTCTTATGGACCAAGGACAGAGCTCGTATTCAAAGCTTCTTCCTTTATGCCTTCCATGTGTGACCGAATACGTTCACGTTAAGGATGAGTTACGCGTTGCCTCCAAAAGCGGTGTGACCCAGCCACATGAATCGAGCTCATCCAGATGACTATGCTATCGGAGCATTGTTCCAGAACTGTGGGGCTGGTAAACATGCCACAGCAGATATGGCGGAACCCGTTGTCAAATGGAACAAAACTCACCGATGCCTCCGTGGTGAATCTCTCTGCGTACGCCGCATGAAACCGTGCACTCCTGTGTGTCTAATCACCCGGCCCCCTTCAGATCTTGCCTACCATGTGTTCGAGTTTTGGAAGTCAAAGGCTGGGAAATGCGTGAAGCAACTGAGATCTGTTATGCTACATGTGACCCCCCCCATTCCTTTAAAATCTAATTGGGTTTCCTTAACCTTGTCATTCCCGACCACTTTATCAGGAGACTCACTTCGCTCCTGCTCCCTTGACCGCAGTATGGTTTTTGTTAATTTACTGGGGACTTTATTAGAAAATGGCTGCTTTGCTAACCCCCGTGCATAAGAAAATTGAGCCTGGCTTTTCCACTTCTAATATAATTTACCAACAGACAGTGCTCTGCTGTGGTGGACTGTTATTTTTTTTTTATTGTGGTTTGCTAAAATGTTTCTCCTTTCAAATGCACTCCTTTGGTCGAACCAGGCCTGTCATACTGCTGTAGCATGGCTAGTTCGACATCTGGCTCACGGACACTAAGCAGGGGTCCAGATTCCTGCCGAGCCCAGCTGGAAGGCTAGATAGCTGGCTGGCTAACTGGCTGGTTTGATGACTGGCTCGAGACTGGGTGGGAGACATTAGCCGTCAATCTCTTTATTAAATTGCCCCGTTTGGTTGTGTTTGAAAGTGATACAGGGAATCTGGCAAAGGATCAGAATCGCAGCAGGAGGGTCCTCCTTTGATGTGGCAAAAGCAGAAAGTTTTTATTTCACCCTCATGTCACGAGGCCAGGGGCCGGGGCATCGAGGCCAAGTTGGATGCCATCAATGTCAACTGGTAAGACTTCTCATTTTGTTTTCACAACAAAGCAGTGACGAGTGAAAACTTTATTTTTAAAACTGCTTTTTGTGTCGTCTGAACCTCAGAAATACCAGAGTGAGTGAATCTAACTAAGGTAGAAAAGTAACACATCTCTCTACACCTTGCTCCCAGATGTACAATCACTGCTACCATGATTTAGGTATCGCTAGAACCTTGTGATTTACAGGACACGTGCACTAGGTCTCTTAGCCTTCTTGTTATGCCAGTGGCTTCTGGCTGCTCCCTATCCTTAATGTACTAGCCCAGAGGTGAGAGTATGATACTGGCCTTTACACTCCACAACACTCCACAGGGGGCACACAAGCTACAGCCGCCAATCGTGTATTTAAAACAGACAAATTAGCTGAGTTATTGTGACTGGCTTTAAGGGAAAACAAGAGGCCTTTGTTCTGGACACATGCCATGTGCTGCGTTTACTCACTTCCTCTGCAATCTTACCCGACTAGACTGTTGTGAAACAGGCATGTGGGTCTTATTAAATGACAACCAATGCAACATAGAATCTGTATGTTTTTGGGGAGAGGAGGTCAGGCACAACAATTAGTTCTCAGTTGCTAAGCTGGGGGCAGTGCATTCGTAAGCCCTCAGGCATAGGATGTTGATAATTGAGAAGTAAAACAACAAATTTGTAGCAGTCAGGTGCGGCTGGCTGTTATGACTCATGGAGAACATGGCCTGTAGCCGTCTCTCAGCTTCCCTCAGTCCAACAGTGTTGTTCGCCATACTCTGCTGGATTAATGCCATACTGGTGATGTGGAGTGTACGTCAGAGTACCTTGTGCTATTAAGAGTGGCAGTTGTGGCTGCATAAAACAACGCTGTGACTCATGGCGTCACCTACTGTGGTTAGTGGTTAGTGGAGGTGGCACTGTGTGGAACAGGCTGAGGGTGTTCTGGGTGAAGCAGTTTGGAGAGGCAGGAGGTGCCCTAGCAAGAATAGCCCTGCAATAACTGACTGTTACAATATATATAAATATTGTTTTTCTGACTTTACCTCATATTTTCTTTACATTGAACTGATCCATCAAAATATAAGGTCTACAGGATTTAGTTCCTGCCAACTCGTCATGTTCTTTCTTTCAGTTGCCTCTCAATTTCTCAATTTTGTTCTATTTGCAAATCCTGTATGCTTACTGATGAGCCTTGCTCCTATACCTTAACCCTACCCCTCCATGAAAAAGCTCCTTGTGAGCCCAAACTAGAAGCGTATTAGATGTTCTTGGCAGGGCCCTTCGTGGACTTTATCTTATGTGATTGTGCTTCCATATAAACCATGTGAGCCAGACAAAGATGAAAAAGATGAACTAGGGGGGCAGTGACTCAGGAGGTGGAGGGGGTTGTCTAGTAATCGGAAGGTTGCCAGTTCAATCCCTGGCTCCTCCTGGTAGCATGCTAAAGTGTCCTTGAGCTAGACACTTAAGAAGAAGAAGAATGATTTTTTCATCACACATTATACCACACACATGCGGAGGGTGACACACACACACACACACACACACACACATGCAGGTGGTGAACGATGAGATACAGTCTCTGCGTTTATCCCATCCTGGCCATCCTTCCTCCAGGGGCAGCCAGGAGCAGTGGGCAGCCCTCACTTTGTCGGCGCCCGGGGACCAATTCCAGGTGGTGGGTCCATGCCGTGGTCAGGGACAGGACAGGAAGCGTTCTGCACGTTTTTAGTCAGGGTCCTTATGTTGGAGGAGACCCATGCGAACACGGGGAGAACGTGCAAACTCCACACAGAAAGGCCCCTGATTGGGCGATAACCCACCGGAGCACGGTGCCAACAGTGCCCCAGGCGGGAATCGAACCCAGGACCTTCTTGCTGTGAGGCAACAGTGTTAACCACTGAGCCACCGTGCCGCCACTTTACGTTTCACTAATGTGTGATATCGATATACTGACTCACACCACAAGTGTTTCGTGACTACATTGGACTTACTGCTTTGCTGATATGAAGGGAGTACAATTTTATCACATTACCTCAGTTTTTCCACAACCTGATTTGACATTGCCTTAAATGGTTTTGTAAGCATACGACTGTTTAGAAGTACGTCCATAAGCATGCATATAAGAAAAATCTATGTGTGCAGCAAGTCATTGCACAATAGTCGTTTGTGGGTTATAGAAATATGTATTTCCAATTCTGATATAGAACTGTAAACAGTTTTTCTTTCTGTCCATTGCGCACTCTGTTCCTTTAATTTCCCTGTAATGAAGTTACCCTGAAAAGGTGAATGGCAGTTTAGTATTGAAGGTATTTGGAGCTATTATTATTATTAACAAGAATACTAACAAGATTGCACAATGGACTGGAATGGAATGGAATCTAATTGGACCTGGAGCCTTTACTTATGTATTGTGTATATTTTATTTTACAACATATAGAGGGCCATGGACTGTGTACTTATCTCTTCCAATGAGACCAGACAGGTTGCTCTAAAATGTCAAAGAAGAATTTCAGCAGTTTAACTCTGTTTTTCAGCAGAGTTTTTCTGAGAAGTGGCACACTTTTAGAAGGAACTATTCCAGATTTTGCTTAAGACCCTCTTGGTGTCTCTCGATTCGTCCCGGCCAAAGCTTGCGGTCAATGACTCACCCCTGAATGCGGTCCAATGAACATTCCAGAACAAAAAAAGCTGCATATTGCATCTCCACTGTTCGCCTCGAACAACAAGCTTCCGCCCTCATCCAATTGCCCTCTCCTAACAAACAGGCCCCTCTGTTCGGAGATCATAATCCAACCCACTGTATGGTGTTTGTTTACCTGAAGCCTGGACCTGGTTCCCCCAGACTCTGAGCTGACACTAAGACGGACAGGGCCTGCAAGTGATCAGGCCTTCACTGCCGCCTGCTGACATTTGCTGCCTTCAACTGTCCATAGACGCAGAATTGACTTTCCATCTTTCAGAGGCTGATATGATGAAACAAATAATAGGCGGGCGAGCAGGAATAGCAACGCTTTGCCAATGCAGTAAGCTTTACTTTTCTACACTCAGACACAGGAAGAGGGTAAAGGAGCATTGAGCAAAACAGGCCTTAAACATGTCTGTTTTTGTTTTAGCCTGTTGAAGAATAGCCCAGAGCTGTAAGCTCCAAGTGTCAGCTTCCATATGACCACAAGAAGAACAACTGTCGAGTAATCGTCCCCTTCCATCTAATAGAGTGCTTGTTATGGACCCCCGCGTCTCACAATGTGGTTCAAATTTGAATGCCATTGAGGTGCCACTAACAGGCGCTCTGTACTCCGTTGACAGTAAAAAGCACTTCATTACCATACTTTGTGTCTTACATTTCAAGCAAGAAATTATTTCTGGCAGGGTGTAAGAGGGTTAAATAAATAGAGAAGGATATGGGCTGCACAGGGAGATTGTAAACAGCCTCACAGAACCAGTGCGCCGATGACTGTCTCCTCCCACCCTTCAATGATTGACGGAAGGAAAAGAGAGTAAAACTGCTTTACTCATTGTAGAGGACAAAATCTGGTCATTGGTTTTAGTCCAGAGTGCTACAGTGCTCAGCTAGCTACGAGCCTTTATACTCTGGAATGTACAGTGCGTGCAAACAAGGAGCAATGTCCAAGCCAGCATACTTTCGAATGTGGTAGATATTTGTGTAAATATATAGTTAAATGTAACATTAACCTAGGAAAAATAATTCTGCAATCTATGCTATCATCTGCCACCATTCACAAAGCCACATTTATCCTCAGAATTTCACAGTAATCAAAAATGACTTGTTACCGGGATGATGAATTATATCGATGACTGCTTTTGAGACATGGTGAAACGGGTTATGTTGCAGTTGATTTGAACTACTGGCCAAGGCAGAGCAGAAGATGTCCAAGGCAAAGCAGACAGAATGAAAGAGAATAATTCTTAGCGGCCCGTTGCCCAATGCTACTGGAATCATGACTGGTTGGGAGAAGAAAAACTCATTCTGGTTTGAGGAAACGGCCTGTTGGAGACGGCAACCTCCCAGTGGTGGTAGGAAGCCCCGTGGTTCCCTGAATCTCTGTGCAACCAGTTATCTATTAACCAAAAAGCCATACCATAACACACACTTCTCTTTGCCCAGGGGTTTTCATAGCCTCATTGTGTGGTCCCGTTTTCCATCACAAACCTCTGTTGCTAGCTACAGGACACATCCAGTGCCACTTACTGGCAGACCAGGGTGTCGATGGAAACCCTTTTACAACCAGGAGAAGGAGAACCCTTTTCCATAGTGCCCCGTAAACTGAAATATGCTTCGTCGTGCAGCATTTGGGAATTCCAGGAGGCGGTGGTTGGACCCTGTGGTTCCGTGCTTACTGAACAGAACATATGCTGCTGCTGTGCCTCGTGCTCCCGTTGGTTTGTTACCCTGCGCATCAGAATCTATGGGTGGTTGCAGGTGTTTCCCAACGTCTCCTCACACAATGAAAGATTGGTCTTTGTAGTCTGCCGGCCTTTCTTGTCGGTCCACACAGCGGAGGTAAAGGGAAGCCCCAATCCAGGCCTAAGCCAGAAGCTGTGATTTATCACATGGTCTGGGACTGCGCTTATATGTGTGTCACCATTTGTGTGGTTTCCAATTTAGGGCGTGTGTACGTAGTGTAGGCCCTCAGCGCTCTGCGATTATGCCTGAGCTCCCAGAGTTTTTATGGGAATTCCTCTGGACAGCCACCTATGATTTTATGAAACACTAAAATTCATCTAATTGAATTTCCACGTTTTGAGGTTTAGCTCGGGTTTTGTCCATCACCGCAAAGAGGTACCAGAGGAGCTAGTTCCCCTAAATATATGAGTGGAAGTAAGGGCTAATCCTGCCTTACGGTTTCCCCTTATGTGTGTGTGTGACAAGGAGAGAGCGAGTGAGAACTTCTTTGGTTTTCATTGGTTATTTGAGCCAAGGCCACCGTTTTTGTTTCTCTTAGGAAGTCAAAATTTTAAGATTGATGCTAACCAATACCCCAGCTGGAACAGGGATACCAGTAGTTATCAGTGTATGTTTTCCTTTTTTTCTTGTGAATTGGTTGTCCTGTTCCAAGTAAGACCCATTTGCATATCCAAGTCCACTTTATGATAAGGTATGACAATTTAATTTAATCGTGGATAGTGTGAGTGTGTTTCCAAAAGGCTTCTCTGCTCCATCCTTTGCTTAATCTTGCAACTGCATTTTGCAGCCTTGTTGGTGTGGAGTCTCATCTCCTGTTCTCTTGTTACTGTATATGTTGGACCATGGACTGTACTGTATGCTAGTTCTTCTGTTGTCCTTCTAAGTTACTGACAAGTTACTCTCTCTCTCAAACTCACTTGCACAGCGATGTCCATCGAAAGCATGACATGACAGTGGGGGAGGGAAAATAAGTGCATGATAAATAACGTTAAGATGAAAAGTTGTCGGGCAGTGCAGTCCATGACATAATTTGGACCATGTTCCTTTTCTCAGGAGACCTTATCTCCTCCTGTTATCAAAGCTGTGTCGCAATGCATTAGTGTTTCTATTCTATTTTACTCTGACTGGAGTTAAACAGAAACAAGAAACAACCTTTTTTTGGAGGGGCTTCGGGGGCCCTAAGTACATGTCATGTCTGTGGCTTTAGCAAAACGTATTTTTCCTGTTAATTCAACCGAACCGCCGGGTCCTGTCGTATAGTCCTTTCCGGGCAGAGGCGTCTTAGTTCTGTCCTTTAGTCCACACCCGGTGAAATTAAACAAGCTCTTGGAATTAAACAATGCTGGCCCCATCTGGTCGATGTTTGGAGCAAAAACACCATCATATCGACCGTCCCGCTCCACGTCGGGTCTTTCTGCCCCACATGTGGATCTCATTACGGCTGGTCGGCGGTGTTTTCCTCTGACTTTTACACTGGAGGATCGCAAATTTTCATCATTTCTAAACGGAGAGTGGATATCTCTGTCTCCGTCCTCAGTTTTTTCTTGGGGTTCTTCTTCTCTCCAATTCGGCGGCTATCCGTCAAAGAGAATCGCACCTCATCAAGGGGAGGGTCGCCTCCATCGCACCCCTGGTGTCAGCCCCCATTACTCTGTGGGAAGAGGATATGGACAGGCGGCCATCATGGTTGCCACTTTGCCGCAGCTCCTCACTTTATTAATGAAGCGTCGGCGATGAGCCCCAGGGCCTCTCGTCCCAGTCCTCACGTAATCGTTTCACAGTTATTGGAAAAAGTAGGGGCTAAGTGGCTAATGAAAGCAGCAGTTAAATAAACACCGGCTTGTGTTAAAAGGGGAGGCCGGGG
>OMKR01047904.1:4780-20896 GCA_900302355.1 Cyttopsis rosea | reverse complement strand
GGGGGGGGGGGGCGTCAATGCAGCGAGAGCGTAAATGTGTCTTGAAAGACATGAAGCCCCGGGGCGGCTTATCCTCTGCATATTCATCTGTTTGGGTCAAAGCAGTCTAGCCAGGCACTGTTTGACCAGGAAATGTAGCGTTAAGCTGATGGCACATTATGCAACACAGGCGAACAGGCTAACTTATAATCATGATGAGGCCCTTTGCGGACAAATGTTTTGACTGGTTTTGTCGACAGACATTAGTTAAGTGAAAATGTGCTCACTGTGAAACCGGGTTTGAGGAGAACATCACAATCTCTGTCTATCCACATGAATCAGTTGTAGTGAAGTAGGACTGTTGGACCACTTAACCTATTAATATTCATTTGCTCCACATTCTTTCCCATCTCGTCTCAACTCATTGTTTCTGTTTCCGTGCCTCTCGCTCTTTCAGACGCTTTAAGCTTGTGGATTGTCTTAGATTCCGAGTAGGGAGAGAACAGATGTTGAGAAGAGCTGGCAATTTGCTTACAATTGTGTGTGTGTGTGTGTGTGTGTGTGTGTGTGCCTGCCTGCCTGTCTGTCTGCACACAGGAATGAGACAGAGCACAAGTGTGTGAAAGAGACCAAGACAAAATGTTTGTGTGATGCAAACTGCACGCTTAGTTTGCCTGCAAGCCAGCGGTGGTATTAGAGCGCCAGTGTGTGTGTAGAGACTGCAGAAATGCCCGACCTGTCGACACTGAGGCTGTGGACCAACACACGCACACACCTTTCCACCTACAAAGCATTGAGATATTGCTCTAACTACAGAAAAGAGCCTAAGGTGCTTTGTACCCTGCAGGTAGCATGAACTGAAGCAGCACAATGTTGTTTTGTTACAGAACGTTCTGGCACCGCAAGGCTTTTAATTAATGGAAACTTGGAGTATGATCATCTGCAGAACATCCTTATTTGAAATAATCAAGCATCATATTTAACACCTCTGAAGACATAAAGAAACACAATCCAATATATGTTTTCATGGAAATATACTGCTGACAGTATGAAAGGTAAAAGATAATGGCAGAAGAGAAAGTTTTAAAAAACTTACCTTGGATTCCAAATGTGCTCTAGCAAGTGATATATGTATGTATGTATATGTACATGTTATCAATAGAGAGGAATTACATTACATTACATTCCCTAATTTATTGCCATCTCTGATGAAAGGTTTAGAGGGTTCTGGCTGGTGAATTTGCACCAAGTACTTGGCACTTGGCGTAAACGCGGGGGGTTGGTTCCGTACCGATGACCAGATTGCTGTTCTGTGAGACACTGAGGCTGAAAGGCTGCAGGTGCAAACGCAGAATGGCACACCAAGACCCAAACCACCACATACCCCCAAACCCATCCCTCCCATACACTTAGACTTGGCACAAAGAGCCCCGATATAATACCGCAGTCCAGATGGCTCCACTGACGGAGCAGCCAACACTTACGGCCTCTCATCCAGCTACAAGATTGTTGGCCCTTTTTAAAATGCGAGGATATTGGCAATAGCACACATACAGTACACACTCTGGTGACGTTGTGTATTTCACTCTAGTCACAAAAGTCATCTTCTCTGATTTAATCATCATTTCTTTGTAAATCTCATTGTTTATTTATATTGCAATCACTTGCATATATCCAGGACCATCATCTTTTTGCTTTTTTAACTTGTTCTGACTTTTAATTTGACTTTTGACTGAGATTTTTTTATGTGTTAAATGATGTTCGATGACATTACAATTCTTTATGCTAAAGCATGGGTAAATTTGGATCCTATGTCTAAAAAAATCTTTAGCCTGGCTTTACTTTCTATGTGAATATCTCTTTCTCTCTCAAGAAAGTGAAATTGCCCTGCCCAATTTGACCCTCTTCTGTTTAGTATATATCTTTGTATTCTCTGCTAGTCACGGTGGTCTTTCATTCATTATCACTATCTAAGCAGTCCTTGTCTGTGTCAACTGAAATATATTTTGGCAAGATTTAAAATGGCAACGGATGGGATGCCACAGGCAAGAGTAGTAAAATAAACAAGGAGTAATTTGGGGAATGTCAGAGACAGTAAAAGTTTGCCTGCTGAGAATGACGGGGCAGACTGTGCTGGAGAAACCGAGGAGTCCCAGAGAGGGAGGCAGGAAGAAAGGGTTTTGCTGAAGCTGTTCCTTTTTAAAGGCATTCTCACATCTAAGCCAGCAAGGCAGCGCTTTTACACCTTGGCTGGCCAGTCACATGGAGAGACGACAAGAGTGACTGGAAGGAATGCAGAAGAAAGAGTCAAGAGAAAGCAGTAAAGCGATTTCCATCAATAGTGCCGCACGTGCGGAGCCGGAAGGTGCCGGTAAGAACTCTTCACCCCTACGTTCATGCTATACACTCCTCAGAGAGCGTCCTGTCGGCCCACAATCTGCTTGGTCAAAGATATTCTTCTTCCCTTCAGACAGTGATGGATATGTAGAACTAGGGCTGCTCGATAAATAATCTCGATAAAACGATCTTGATAATTATCACGATAATATCTTCCATGATAACGATGATAAATTTATGAGATTTATTTTCAATACAGAGTCCGTTTTCCTCAACAAAATCACTACACGAACAGCCAATCGTAGGCAGAGAAACAACCACGTGAGAGAGCGGAGGTAGGACACCGAGCTTGTTCGAGGCGAGCCGCTTTTTCCGTGCCGGATCACCCGCTTCTCCGCTCCTCTGCCGCTGGAGCACGGAGTGTCCTCTGTTGGCCTCGGACCCCGGGTACGGGAGCGAACCCGGGTCCGAGGCCAACAGAGGTAGCTTAGCTTAGCATCCACAGCGCTCCGTGCTCCAGCCGCCCACCTGTGATCTTCTCTGTGCCCAGTGCCGCCCACACTGTGGTTTCTGCCTACGCTACTGGTTGACATATTTATTATTTTATTTAATCAATATTCCATCTCTAAAATGTTTGAGTGACGTTTGAAACGAGGCATTTGATGTGATGGGAATCACAGCAGTTGGTTACATATTCAACGTTGCAACAAGCTGTGTTGCTTCTGTTGAATGTTTGTGATGAGCAGCCAATTTGTTCTGAAAATAAATAATTGTATATTATAAACCATAATTAACCTTCTGGTTTCTTTAGGATTCTGTCCTAAAGAGAATACTCTTAAAACTGTAAATTGAGCATTATTATCATTAATAAATATATATCGTGACTGGGCTATTTTCGACATCGATCAATATAAACAAAACATATCGTGATAACATTTTTGGCCATATCGTCCAGCCCTATGTAGAAGCACTTTGACATATTTTAATGAAGCACCAATTCGAAGTCAACTACTGACCCGGAACGCGTCATTAGCTGGGCTTTCCGATCCATGCCAGCGCTTGACACGGAGCTGGTGACGACGCTATGTGGATTTCTCTGGGTTCAGCTCTTCTTCATCCATCTTCACAGCCCCTGTTGGTGGGAGGTAGTTGGCCTCAGCAGTAGCAGATTTGTGGTCCTTCGCTGTCGATGCAAACCCAGATGCCTTATGCCAGCATTGGAATCAGCAAAAAAAGTCTCTTGGTGATGACCTTGGGATCCTTGACCCGCTGATGCACATAAAGAGCCTTCCCATGAACACTGGGGATTTAATTATATAGCCTCACCGGTAACTCTCACCGGTTTCAGTATATTGTACAAGCCTGAGCACCGGCTGCATAACTTACGTCTTTGTGAATGGGCTTCTGCTCCCCCTTAGGTTAGTACTGTTGTCATGCTTTGTTTCAGATAATGATGATATTCTGCCCGTTTTCTGTGAGAACAGACTTGTTTTCCCAAACCAAATAAGCTTTTTAGCAGTCCCATCTGTGGAACTGCTAAAAATAGATTTATTTCGTCCTCTATTCTTTTTTGCCATTTTCTAAATATTTGATTTAGCCGAGTGAGCTTGGGGACCCCCTGCATAGAAAATGCAGCTGCTAGCATCAAACATTTATGATAGCACACTGTATGGGCTTTGTGTAAATAGGGTAACAGAGATTTGGCCTAAGTCAACAATATAGATGGCTCATAGAATTTATACTTAACCTTCATTCATAACATTCATATAGCCTTCACTTGAATTCCAAATTTAATAAGAGCGCACTTGGTTTGATGTGAGTTTATTGCTTTGGCCTGTAATATTTCTTTTTTGAAGACAGCATTACTATCAGTCCAGGTGAGCAAGTAGTATGGATTTATATCTACTATAAATTAAATCTTAGTCCACATAAAGAAATATTCATTTCTTTATGCCCCAAGTCACCAAGCACCATTACTCATCCGCTACCTCACTGTCACATGAACTGTATTAGGCCGATGTTGGATGTCGCTGGGTCATGGTTTGGTGGCGGCGCGGTGGATGGTGGAGATGGATAGGAGGGTGGCAGCAGTAGAGCTCACATGGCGGATCAGAAGTCTGGGAGCCCCTTGTGACTCCTCATGACTTTTCTTAAGGGGCTTATGGGAGGTAAAACCCGGGGGGTAAGGCGGAAGACAGAGACTAATGGGTCACCAAAATTGCTGAGGTTTGAATCACAGCTTTGTTGTTGCAGACTATCTGCTTCTCTGAAGTCAGGTCTGTCTAATTTAGACTTTCTTCAGCGGCTGTACCCAGTACCGACTTGTACGGCGAGTTCAAGGTGCCTTTCAGCACAGCCTGCATTGTACTGTTCTCACTGCTCTGTGTTTCATCTTAATAGCGTTTCTGTACAGGCCTTTTGGTGCTAAAGATTTCAGCTGTCTGACAGATAAATAATGCCATCGAGCCTGTAATTGCTTCCATTGCTGTTCACATGCACACAAACACGCACACATATCTGGTTAAGACTTTGTCTTTTGTCTTCCATATTGTATTTTTGTATTATACCAGAGCATCAGCTAGTGTCGATTAGTATGTATTCTATGCCCATGTATGGAACATTGCAGAATCACAGAACAGAAACACATAAAATGATGTGTGTGTGTTTGTGTGGGAGTCACAGCTTGGTTAGGGGGTCAGAATGCTGGATGGTACAGACGGTAGACAGAGATCTTCGTCTCTGTCTCCAATCCCCATCTCATCACATTCGCTGCTCCACAGCATCCAACAAACACGGTTCCCGTCCAAATCCCTCTCACCTTTATCAAGGGATCCCCTCCCGCCAACCCCCTCACTAGCTCAATCGTTGTCTTTGAGCCTCCGTCCCCTAAATCTCTTTGAAGGCGGTGCCGCTGTACTCCCCATACTGTCAAGTGAGTAATGAGGGAGCACACAACACAATAAGATCTCACGACTCAGATCCTATGTGAGAATCACACTTGTTCAGGTAACGGGAATTAACGTTCTGTTAACACACTCTCAACCTCTATCTTAAATGGGATCTCTGATGTAACATGAGACAGTGACCTTACAGTACATATTTCCAGTTTGAGATGACACGTCGCTTAATGTGAGACGTTCTATCCCAAGTGGTCCATTGTAACCCATGGGTAGTTTGAATAAGTCGTAAACGGTAATGGAATTTCTGCCACAGTCCATATTGTGGATGTGTATTTCATCCACATGTTTTTACAATTTTATGGCTCTGTGTGTGTGTGTGTGTGTGTGTGTGTGTGTGTGTGTGTGTGTGTGGCCACATTCCCTACACATGCCCTTTAGATAAAACCGTAAGGTTAGGACTTGTAAGAAGACACTGCTTTGTCAGCAAGTTGCGATGACAATGGCGTCATTCCCCCCATTTCATTGTCTTTTTTCTCCTCTTGTCTCTCGGGGAAGGTCACATGACCGATACGATCCTGCAGCGCAGGGACGCATCACCCCTCCTCTCTTCTCCTCTCCATTTCTTTTAAATCTTTCTGCATCCCCCTTTCTTCTCCATTTCTCTTTTTTATTCCTCTTTCCAACAGTAGAGACATATAGATCATCTATCATACAGCTGTCACCTGCAGGGGCACTTTCCAAAGCGCTGCATCTAAGTGGACGGTTCACCACAGCAGGCTGCATTGGAAACACATGCTTCAATTCTGCAGCATTAGGACTGGTTACATTAAACAGAGCTAGTGCTTTTAATTCCTTCATTAGACCTACTTATCCTCATCTCCTACTTATTCTACTTATTCTCATTCATTATATACTTTTTTATTTAGCCATTCAATGTATTTGCATGTATTGGCTAAATAGATCGATCAGAAGGCAGTGGCGGGGGGGTTGTGGTTTCGATTGGAATTCTGGGACTAGCAGTGTAATCCACCCAAGACAGACGATCACCATCCACTTTAGGAAAATGAAGGGCCAGGTCAGAATAAATAAACATAATACTTTCATACTTTATTGTATTACCATTCGAGTTAGGCTAATTATCTTGACGCAGGTATTGATTGTTTCAGGAGTAGACTGGACCTTCTCCTGAGATTTGAATAAGCTCCAGCATTGAACAAATAGGGTAGCTGCCTGGCCGCTCCCAGCTTATATAGAGACTGTGTTTGAGAGGTGATGAAAGATGAAACACAGCACATTTCCTTGAAACTGAGTTGGAGACGAGTAAATCCAAGATCAAGTCCTCTGTGTCGCTGGGCAAAGGCCATCTGAAAACTAATAAAGACTTGCCACCCACAGTTGCATGTACGATTCTCACAATTTGCAGAATTGCAAATGAGATATCGCCACATAAAATCTGCTCGAACAAAGATCGTATCAATGCATCAAATTTGAAAAATGGCATGAGTCAAAGTCAAAGTGTTTTATTTGTCAAATGTACAGTACAACACAAGGTCATTCTGGACAATGAAATTCTTATGGCAAGGCAAGCAACAACTACGTAGTAGGCACAAACAGATAAGAAGTACAAGACAAGAAGGTGTAAGATGGCAACATCTGAGCATCCGTTCCATTGAATTTTAGCAAATCAAAAACATAAAACTTTGGTGTTCATATTAGGGCTGAAGAATTAATCGAAATATTATCAAAGTGGCAATATGACCAAGTGCAATATCCAAATCACAGAAGCTGCAATTTTTTGATAAAGGTAAAATGTGTGACAAACAGTATTATAAATGAAGTACTGTGGTGCTGCAGAGATGCCCTGGCCTGCAAATCCTGTTCTCCAGATGTAAAGAAAGCATGTTTCTTTGGTACAGACGCCAACATACATGATTTTAATAGTTTTGAAAATTGATGCAAAAATGACACTAATCGTGAATCATATTGCAATCATAATCAATCGCAAAATGATTATGTTGCCATATCGTGCAGCCGTAGTTCATATACATGTATACTTATGAAGACAAGATACCATTGACGTCATATACTTCTAATTTTAAAGGGATTGGCTTGTCGTCTCCTGAATGTGTTTCCATTCCAAAACATTAACACTGTTTCACACACATCTCCTCCTCGTTGTGAAGCTTCATCTTTTCATCCCTCGCTACCTCATTCATCACGCACTGTCTGGATCAGCGTCAATAGGAGCTGAGCTGTGAGAGGACTGCGGAGGAGGAGGTGCAGTGTAGACAACACAGCGGCGATGGTCCCTGAAGGTTAGATATGAGGGCGATGTTGCAGAGCAAGCCTTCGTTACACAGCAGGATCCCTCTTTCCTCTCTACCTCTTTCTCTATCTCACCATCTTCTTCTTCTTGCTCTGTTCCCCATCTATGACCACTGTATTTCTTCCGCCCACCCTGGATAATATTACCCCTCACCCCACTCCTTTTCTTAAAGTACCAATCTCGAAGATTTCCGTTTCGTTGTTTTTGGCAGCACCCATTCCAAAAAGCAGTAATTGCGGGTGTGTTTTTGGAAGACACTTCCCAGAGTTCCAAACGGTGTCGCCTGTGTGACATCAGTCACCCTACTCATGGTCGCTTTGCTTTTTTGACTGTTGGCTTTCATCTGAATGTGGAATTTGCTTCTTTTGCTTTGGATTTGCACTTGTTTTTGAAGTTTCATCGTCAATAGTCATCCGTCTTTTCTGTGTTTGTTCGGCCATAGTAAATGTTTAGCCAGTCTGTTGCGTTAGCTCTGCCTCCCCTCTCTGGTGGACCAACCACTGCTGGCACCACCGAAACCCGGTTCTTAATACTCACTTAATACTACACACATTTATTTCAATGAAAATCTTCGAGATTTTAAATCTCTTTTTATTTAGTTCTCTATTCGTTGTCAAATCAGTCTCCCTCTCTGTGCCGTTGTGTGTCCGAGGCCCACTAGCAGATGTCACAGCGTCCATCCATCATGGGAAATCGGAAGAATGAAAGTTAAATTGCGGTCAGCGATGCACCATCAAATTATTTTACGCTTTTGCTTTCACGCTTAACCCTGATGCCCTTGCCCCCTCTCCCGCAACTGTGTCACATTGATGAGCATCCATACGTGGCTGCGCACGGCTGGGCGTCGCATGTGTCGATGGTGCAGCACACGACTGACCTTGGTTGAGGAGATGCTGCTGAGGGATAACGGATTCACAGCGGAACCAAAAATGAGCCAATGTACAACAATTGCGCCATTGCTTTGACATGGAATCAACAAATGCAAAATCCGACAAAATGGACAATAGGAACAGGAGTTTTAAGGCGTTTTAAGGAAGGCTTCTCACCATATCGTTTAAATTTTCCAAAAACACAAAGTAGAGACGATACTTAAAATCAAAAAATGTGAGCTATTATCAGGAAAATAGTCGGACATAATGTGAAATGTGCATGCTGACTAGTAAACTGGCTCAAACTCAATTTGACACCGGTATGGTCCTTTAATCTGTCACTGCTGATACAGGATTCTGTTTGTTGATTTTGAACTTGCATGCTCCCTGAGTTTGTCCTCCTCCGTCTATTTCTCTTTATGTACATCTAAAGCGCACACCACAGTCAGCACAAAGCTACCACCACAACATATTGAAAGTCAGGCGGAACGGCCCCCCTGCCTACTTTAGATGCTGACTCTGTATAACCAGAGATTGAAAAGCCAATAACTGCAATGGAGAGTGTTCCTAATCCATTACGTCTCCACGTGTGTTGGAAGCTATATAAAGGCTATAATGTTTTGTCCTTCACGTGCCGATAGTGAAGGTCTATTGCATAATTGGGTAAAGCAAAAGCCTATGGCGTGGCCTGCCGCCATTAGCATGCAACCCCCGATCTCCACTGACGTCCGCTATCCCAGCAATGTGTGTCCATGTTGGCATATGACAGTGTTGTAGCTATCCTTTAGTGTAGTTAACAGTTCTTTGCTCAATCCCACCAGACACATGCATATCCAGATATCTAGCAGAAGCTGTATGTGACCCTCTGACTGGACGCAACACCTAAATGTGATGGATGGCACAGAATGACCGGCTCACAAAACCGCAGAGGGATGAGATATGGCTGCCCGTGACTGTTGGCCTCATGGTGAGGAGAGAAGGGCCAACTCCAGGGCAGCTGAAAAGGGAAGATCTACCTGGTGCTCCAGCAAATCCTGACAGTCTGGCTAGATGAGGCGTATGGAATATACCCACAGCTCCAGCTGGAACTGACGGTGTGTTTTGTGTAGGGTACAGCAAGGGTCACTGGTCAAGCCTGCCGTTTCGGTGAATGTTAATCACAACTTTGCTGATGTAGTGGCGCAGACATAGCTTGCCCGCTAACTGATATCAACACAACACTTTTCATCAACAAGCCCACGTTCATTTTATCCCTACGGCGCAAAATTTATTTGCTGTGAGACTCCTGGAACAAGACACGGTTGCTCATCCTTGCGAAATGCTCTTTAATCACGGGACCTCTCGTTGCTCTTGACAATGCTGATTGATTGTGGTGAGTCTCGTTGTCTCTGGATGGGAATTTCCCGTCACATTGTTTCCCAGTGTGCCGTGCGCAGGGTTTGCGGTGAAAGCACACTCCCACAGTGAATGGACTCTCCGTGCAGCAGGATATGAGAAACGGCACATTGATCAGAGTTTGCAAAGGAGCAAAATACGACCATTGTGAAATGTGGACACGGAGACGGAGATGGAGAGGAGAAGGGGATGGACCATCTGTTTTAGTTGGATACAGAGTGGATTTACAGTATGTCAACATGTCGCCAGATTCGCCGGAATGCAACACCAAGGAACCATTTAGCTCCCTGATGAATGCTTGTGCATAGGATGCTCTATATTCTAGAATGTGTTCCCACACCTCCTACCATTCAGCCCATTTGCAAAGATGCAATCTGGCGTATCAACACAAACACACAAACCAAGACATGCGGCATCAGTTGTGTTTGGCATCTCAATGCAGCAGGATGATGGGAAGTATTCCCTTTATTGATGTCTTGGTCCATGGTCATCGTGATGAATGGAGGTACGTGCACGTCTCCCTTCTCAGCCGCGCGCGTCTGTCTTAATGCATAGTTAACACTACAGGATGGAGCGAGGGATTGACGGAGAGAGGGACAGAGAGGTAAAGGGATGTGTTAAGGGTGTTCCATGCTCTGTGCACTGTATCGGAGAATAAAATGCTTCAGTGTTTTCCTCCAATGTGTGTTTATGAGGGTGTTTGTGCATGGCGTGTGTATGTTCCTGCTCCATAAGAGTTTGCGTGTGCCTGCCAATGGCTGATAAGAGGACTTGTCCAAGGGTCCTTTGTACTTCGTAAGAAATGATTTCCCTTTCTCCCTTCCCTTCCCCCGTGTTCTATTGAAGGGGTTTGATTTAATTATGACTAGATAAGGATTTGGGCTGCAACCCGTGGATGTTTGCATTGTCTCAGTCAGCTCTGATGTGAAAAGCAAACTGTACTGTACATAATGAAGGTTCTGTGTATCGGGGTTCTATGTTCTGCATGAAGGGATTGAACGTTGGGAGTGACTTTGGGTGCATTTCTCCAAATCCTTTATGAAGCTTTTTGCTGTGCAGCCAAACTGCTTGACTAGGATGAAAGGACTTATGAGGTTCCCCTCCAAAAAAAAAAAAAACCTTGTGTGCACGTGTCTGTTATATAATCTTGCACAGAGGAGGTATACCTCTGGTCGCATAGGAATTGGAGATTAGAGTGTTGGTCTAGGCAAACAGCACACCTGCTGCCTCTTCACTACACATTTAGACATTGATTGATTTGATTTCATCTGAACTTTTATTTCTGTGTGTGTGTGTGTGTGTATTTGCACACGTGTTTGTGAGTGTGCTTCGTTGGTATATGTGTGCATCTGTATAAATTCTTGTATGAATGTGATTTGGTACCATGGGCCAAAGAATCTGCCCCTGGCCAACAGTAGAAACTCAGGTGGTAGCAACTTTTCAATACTCCAAACCATTTAAATGCATATGCACTCGCAACCAGCAGGGAGAGATAAGCCCCCTCACAACTCACACACACACATATACATACACACACACAAATGCACTTCACAGGAAGCGGCAATGTTCCAGGTGTAATTATAGAATGTGTGACTGTGTGCCCCCCTAACTAAAGACTGGTAAATGGTTTTGACTTTCCTCTCCACAGGATGTCTGCCGGAGGTTTTTCCACTTGTCCAACTGAGGTTATCTAAATTTAATTCGTTTTTTTTCCATGCCCCGGTGAAGTGACGGAGCATAATTGGCTTGCAAGATGATGTTCTCAGAGGGCTTAATGTTCAGTTCCTTCTTGCTCCAAGGTTCTGGTCATGGACGAGTGGCACCCGGCCCCTCCAGTTAATGTGAGGCCCCCAGAGCGTTGGGGTCACTTGTTCCAGACCCCTGAGAAGCCAGGAGCAAAGCCCCCGGGGCCAGTCAAGTGTTCCCACTGATCTTAGTGCAGTTGTTATAAAAATTGTGCACTACACTTCAGAGATGATAAGTACTAGCTCCAGGTCCCCAGCCCAATTTTTATACTTAGTCGCAGGGATGTGTGGGGTCAAAGTAGTGAGTCATAGACGGGGCATGTCAGATGTTATTTTCTTGTTTTAATAATTAGAGGTGAAGATGGTTCATTTTGGCAAGGGCAACCAAAGGCACTTACTATTCACTCAGTTTTCTTTCAGGGATATTTGGTCATCAATGACGATAAAGTCCCTTTTTCCAATTTTTGCTCCAGTTCTGTAATTGATTGCTGTGATTGCTTATGTCTGAATTTCCTCTAGCCCTCATGTGTGATTGGTTATGTCTGAATTTCCTCTAGCCCTCATGTGTGATTGGTTATGTCTGTATTTCCTCTAGCCATCATGTATGTGATGGGAGCCCTGGGACCTGCAGCAGGTTACCTCCTTGGCGGGGTCCTCATTGGCTTCTACGTCGATCCAAAAACCGTAGTCAACATCGACCAGAGCGATCCACGCTTTGTTGGCAACTGGTAAGTTCTCCATGACTATATGTGTTTGTGGGAGCTGCCTGTACATTTCTGGCCCTTACATCTTGTGGTTGGTGTCCTTTCTCTTTAGGTGGAGCGGCTTCCTCCTGTGTGCCGTCGCCATGCTCCTGGTCATATTCCCCATGTTCGCCTTTCCCAAAAAGCTGCCTCCACGCCACAAGAAGAGGAAGAAGAAAAAGATGAGCTCACCAGGCGACGTGTCCAGCGATGACGACATGATGAAGGAAAAGTCCAGTGGAAAGGGCCAGAACGTCTCCTCCTCCATGGGCTTTGGGAAGGACATCAAAGGTGAGGCGTGAACATTACCGTTGCTTTCTGTTCTTCCAAAACCGCTAGGAATCTTATTGGTCGAACAGGCATTAAACTCCGGGAACTGAGCGCCATCGATGTGCAAATGGGCCGTAATCCAATCAATGGACAGGATTAGTCTTCTTATCCAATAGTGGAGGATCTATGGAGACCTCCTGTAAAGATGCTATTGATTGATGATGGACTAGGTGGTGCAAGGGGCTGCTTGATGATGCAGGTAATTTACTCTAAACAGCTGGATCTCCTCATGACATGGTAGTAAATCAATAGTGCACATGCCTCAGGTAGCCTTTGTTATGTTTTATTTAGATATCCACTAAACTAAAACATATCATTTGTATTACTGTTGTCTGTAACAGTAAGCTAAAAAGTATGTATACCAGGATTTACTTGCAGTTTCAAGTACCTATAGGCTACATAACTTAACACCTGCTGCTTTGACACCTGATGTGTAAAACGACCTTGTTTCCTTTTTAAGAATTCCTTGGTTTGCTAGTTTCCTGTCACTGATTCATATGTTTGTCCTGTCTTTATTTTTCATTACTCAGTCAGCTTTCCTCTCCAAAAATGTATGAACCCAATCACATTTGCACACAGTAATGGAGATACTCATTCAAGTCAACACTTTGCACAGGCCGACACAGACTTGTGTGCACACATCATGCAGAACAGACACTGTAAACATGAATAGAATGGGCTGCTGCAGACCATTGAGCCTTTAATTTCTCCAGTAGGCTGCATAACGGCCATTTTGCAAACTCAGGTGCTGGGATGTTTGGTTCTGTAATGTGTTTCAGTGCTGCGTGTGCCCCTTTTGTTGAGGTGACTATTTGTCTACAGGACAAATTCAGCACTTTTTTGTGATGTGCCGCAGCAAAAATCCTCTTTTCACTGAGCACTTTCTGACCCTCGGACCACCAGAGGACTTTGCTGAAAAAAAATCAGCAGCACATGTCTGAGATTTATAGAGGTATTTTGGAGCCTTTTTTTCTTTGAGTGATTACTTACCTCACACTATCTGAGTTGTTTTGTTGGAATAAATCCAACTGGAACACGTTGATTAAACAAAGCTACTGAACTGTGATATACATTATAAAAATGGTTGAGATGAAACTCTTGTGACTTATTGTTTTTAATCAATCTAAATGTGGTAAACTTGGAGTATAAAATTGGCAGTCAGCCAATTCTTTAAAAAGTTTTTTTATTATTAATGGGGAAGAATGTTATGGCCCTCCGGTATTATAATACAGTATGAAAGCTAGTGTCTTTAGGAATGACCAACTACTTCAAGAATGTCATTTTCATTTGTTTGTTTTTTAGGAATAACTGTGTGTATATGACTTGCTGTAAATATCACATCACGCACATCTCTCGGCTGCATTTAAGCACGGTGAGAAGTTCCAGCAGTGGTAATTTCCTTAATAGTAAAGCCTTCACCAAGGCTGTGATATGAACAGTTATAAATGATGTGAACCAACATTTTTAATAAAGCCTGGGTTGGACAAATAAAATACCTGTCCTTTAACTGCTTCTCCCTTACCACTAACAAGTCTTTCCAAATATTGTCTTCTTCCCTTTCTACTATTTTTTTTTCTTCCCTTCTTCCTCGCCCGCCCTGGCCTCGCTGCTGAAAGTCGATAGTATTTTACAGGATCACAGGCTGCAGTTAATAAAAGGCCACAAAGCAGATTGTCAGCCTGGATCTCTCAGATGAAACATCGCTGTGGATGTGAACACTCGCACACATACACACACGCGCACACACACACACACACACACACACACACACACACACACACTGTAACAAATCAATATTAGCGTTTATTGCTCTGAGTGATATTCAATTGTGATGAATTAAAAATATAAATAAATAAAAATAATATCATATTGTGGTGTGAAGTAATTAATTGGTGTAAATGAATAATTAAAATAGATAATCAATCACCCGATCCAGAACAAACTTAATTAGTGAATTAGCTGAGATGCTTTCCCCAAAGCGCAGTTGGAGCCCCGGGGGCCATAAAGCCACTTTGTTAGTCCTAATTAACCCCTCCCTGTCTAAATTCATCCCCCATCTCTCTTTGTTCTTTCTTCCTTCCCCTTGTGACACTTGCGCTGCAGCCAGAACCACTATATATTTTGTGTGTGTGTGTGTGTGTATCTACAGTATATAACACAAACTCTAAATACCATTGTCTAATGACATTTTCAGCCTCTGTAGTGGAGTAAAAAGTCTCCAATTGAATATACTTAAGTCAATACAGATATTTGAAAAAGGTGCTTAAGTACCATAACAAAGTACAGCTATTGAACTTCCTTATTTTCCACCACTAAGCACAGAACATGACAGTTAATAATATTTTGTGTCCAGCCTGTGGCGTTCCACAGTACGAGCGCTGTCGAGCACAAAAGGTTGGGTTCATGTTTATTCTGCCCGGTAACAGTGATGCAGCTCCATGCGACCGCATGCCTTGGAGTGGTGGCAAGACGGAGCATCCTCTGTCACATGGAAGCTGTCCTCCGGTCCTTAGTGTGTGTGTGTGGGGGGGGGGGGAGTCACAAACCCAGCGCTATAAAGAAAATCTGATTACTGAATGGAGAGGAAGTCAGCCTGATGATGACTGTTAAAACTGCATTTACGGTTTATTTTGTGCTCACACATCCGATGCACACCACACGCCATCTGGATACTTCAAATAGTTTATCGGCCTCTCTTTTTAGATCTGAATTAACATAAATTTGTAATGCAAAATAGTATGAGGAACTGAGATTCTTTTAACGGCAGTCGGCAGTTGTTGATATCGCCTCCTTTCTGACCCGTGTTGACAAAAGGAACTCTCAAATGGATTTAGCGATATTTGATGAAGGCAGAGGGACAGGAGAGCGCTGTGGGGGAGGGCGAACGGGTTTACTCTGAACTTCAACAATATATTTATACAATACTCCTTCTCAATTGGCAGACGGAGACAGAATTCATGATTCCACAACACAACTTTAACCTTGTTAGTGTAAAAACAAATCTAAAATACAGCTGATTTGGGCTGCGTTCACACCGCCAACTGAAATGACTCAATTGTGATGTTTTGCCCACAGGTGACACAGATCTGATATGTATGATGAACGTCTAAACGGGAAAAAACAACAACATTCTTATATTTTCATATCTGTTTTGGGCCACGTTTATATGTGGAAATTAATGGGATACGAATCGAGATAATGGCTAGTGCGACGTAAAGTTTGATTTCTATGTTGTGTACCTCCTAAAGATGCTTCGGAAAACAAGAGCTTGGCAGATGGCAAACGGGCTGAGGTATGAAGTGCGCATGCAGAGTTGAGTGTTTTTTCTAAACTGTAAACACAAGAATCGCATATGGGTCACGTGGAAAGCTATGCAAAAAATCGGGATGTAGGCAAGAGATGGGAATTGGGCATTAAGACCTGCGGTGTAACCGTAGCCTTCGAGTCGGGAATACATAGATGGAAGGAAGATTGGTTTTGATGATGTGTTTA
>OMKR01047867.1:0-16704 GCA_900302355.1 Cyttopsis rosea | reverse complement strand
GAATAGCCCTTTAATTATGTCCTTAACCCCACTCAGCATCGCATTTTTACAGGCGTGTTTCCATAAACCACTTCCATCCCCACACACACACACACACACACACACACACACACACACACACACACATACTTTATTTTGTTCTTCTACATCAGAGTTGACATTTGTGATGTTATAAAGTCCTAAGCCGCTGAACCTAATTGCCTTCATTCTTACCTGGAGAGGAAAATCATACAAAATCCTTGTACTTGCCTGTCCCAAGTTCTGTGATTTAAAAAAAAAAAAATAATAATAATAAAAAAAATAAAAAAAGGTAATGTTTAGTTTAATTTCAGTTCGTAATTACTTTCCCTGTTGTCTCACCCAAATGACACGGCTCTAATAACAGCTCACAGAATCCTCTAGTTCATAATCCTGTTTCCACCTAATCATTTTTGTAACAGTCATGATGTAACAGACAATGTTTTTTTTTCTTCCTTATTCATCATATGGGAGTGAGAGCAGTCCTAGTCCAACAGATTAAAGGCTTACCGGAGTCCTATATATAGGTACTTCAGGGACTGCTGTCTGGCCCTGGGCATTAGTTTATTACATTATTTGGATTTAGTGTTCCAGGGTTCTTGTGTAAGTAGTTAATAATGGTAGTAATGCGACTCTAATATTGTCCATTGTCCCCAGTAACTGATGTGGCTTTCCCGGAGCTGTGTGTTTTAGGTCTACATACTTAAAAGATATAGATCTCGTTCAAGTATTTAACATCAGCTGCACTTTGCATGCTCTCTTTTGAATGACAGAAATTGCAACATATCCATAAATTAAGCCTTTTGTTTTACTTCACAGATAAGATTTGTGACCAAATCAGTGATGCTGTGCTTGATGCACACCTGAAGCAGGACCCGGATGCTAAAGTAGCATGTGGTAAGAATATCTAACTATTCAGCTGACGCATTCTGTATTTATTTATTTATTCACCACAAAGAAATTGTGTTATAGAAACGGGTATATCAAAATCTATGCATTTGCCCTGTGATTTCAGTTTATTGAATATTATTATAGTATTATGAGTATTCAGACTCTGTGTGGCATGCTGTGGCACTCCAAATTGTGATCAGGTGCATCCTGTTTGATTTAATTATCCTTGAGATGTGTCTAGAACTTGATTGGAGTCAACCAGTGGCAAATTGAATTGATTGGACATAGTTTAGGTGTGTGTGTGTGTGTGTGTGTGTGTGTGTGGGTCCCACAATTCACACTGCATGTCAGGACAAAAATCAAGCCATGAACTCCAAGGAACTCTCTGTAGACCTCTGTGATAAAATTGTGGTGAGGCATAGATCAGGGCAAGGGTATAAAACAATTTCTAAAGCTTTAAGTAGTGATGGGCGGGTGAAGCCTTGGGGCTTTCTTACAGCAGCCACATAATCTGGATACTGCAGAAAGGAATTCTGATATCCAACCTTGGTTTCAGTTACAATTTCAATGTTCACTTATCAAAGTTCTGTACTACACATTTATAGTATTGTGTCAATTTGCTACAATAAAAATTTTCAGTGTGGCGACTTTCTATATAGTACATGTACAAGTATTGTTTGCTATAAAAGCAAACAGTATGCAGGCAGTACTGTATAAGCCATAATCAATTGAAGTGCACAATGACAGCTCCTACATAGTAGTCTATATAAACACTCTAGATTTATGTATTTTTCCTTCATTATTTACATTTGTGTGACATTTTGAGTATTGGAGTGTGATTGTTCTACTAGGACAAAAATGGGTTTCCATACCTAACAAAACAAATGACCGGACTCTGAAACAGGGTTACCATACCTTAACATAATAAAAGACAGACTCTGAAATGGGGTTCCAATACCTTAACAAAGACCGGACTCTGAAACAGGGTTACCATACCTTAAACAAACAAGTGTCCAACAAATCAAAATCAATCCCCTTCGCCGGAGACCCAGAATCCCAGAACAGCATGGTCCATTGGTGACCCTCCCCCAGGGTGACGAGACAGACTACCTCCTCCTCTGCTGACAGTCGAGAGGGTTGGTGCTGTGGCCGCCCAAACGTGTCATAACAAGGGCTCCTCCAATGTGTGTGTGGAGATGTGTGATTTAACCTGTGCTCATCAATTGATGAACTGATGAGCAACAGGTGTACAGCCATCCCTGATCCCGGGCCCAATTCACTAGACCCAAGATAGGTATGGCTGCTTAAATCACACCACCCCCACGGATAGGTGTGGATGATGTGCCCGGTGGGTGGCTCAATATTCCAAAGGGTCCCCTGACCTTGTTATTCTTTCAACTGCTGCCTGAGCACAACTTGGGTTACAGAATCCAAGTTCTTTGTACCATGTATCCAATAGTGTTGCGACAGACGAGGCTGAAATCTTCTCGATGACACCAAATTTATTGTTCAAATTTGTTTTTAAATTATGAGCTAGTTTGGCACCAATTCCCTCCCTAACCTGTGCATATTTTATAGCCATGTAATGTTTCAGCATTTTGATAAGAGGGATAACCTTAGATCCAGAGACCCTTTTTCCTCTGGCAGCTCCACAGTGGCCTGGCGGAATGGCAGTAAAACCTCAATGCATGTATGCATTGCCTCATAATCCTCAGCTGTAAAAGGAACAATGTCTGTGTTGCGAGTGGTGAGAGCTGCTCCAATTTCTTCTCTCTGATTGTAAAGTCTCTCCAGCATGCCAAAATTGCTATTCCACCTGGGGTCCACCTCCTGAATGAGTTTCATTTGGTGCCTACCCATATCAGTCTAAATTTCGGTTAGCCTCTGGCCGTGGTACTGGCTCTAAAATGACCCACAATTTTGCGTGCACTCTTGCATATGTCCTCGAGTTCTGGGGTTTGAGATCTCTTCACAACTAGATTTAAGACATGCGCAAAACAAGTGATGTGACGGACATTCAGCAGATTGGTACATGCTATCATGCTTGCTTCACCATCTGTGACCAGGCCTCTCACTTTATCTTTAATGTTCCACTCTACCATTAGGGTGTCTTTCGCCTCAGCTAGGTGGGCTGCTGTATGGGTTTGGGTGAACTTTGTAACCCCCAAAAGAATGGTGGCCAGCTTGACCTCTCGGGTGACGTAGTGGCAAGTCACAGCCAGATAAGCGTCCATATTTATGGAGGTTCACATGTCAGCTGTTAAGCACACTGCCGAGACCTCCCTCACCTCAGCCATGGCCTTCTCTTTGGTGGTCTTGTACTTGACCTCTACCTTCGCGGCCTTCCTTCCAGGGATGATGTAGGTAGGGTCAAGTTGGTTGACAAAGGCCTTGAAGCCTTCATCTTCATCAATTGACAGGGGCTGGCTATCCTTCACAGTCATTATTACCGATAAGTCATCCAGCTTTTGTTTTCTGGACACTAACAAACAAAGAGCATCATGTAAATACTTTATTCCATCACATTTCTAACATGATATCATTTGTACTGTATATATACTTTTACATGGGCAGATGATGATGATAATAATGACCGAGTGAAGCGGTGTGTGTCATTGTCTTGGTGCTGCTGGATCCTCATGTTTGGCATGAAGGTGCCTCAACATTGATGACGTGTTATTATTAAACGCCAATTCCTGAGGGGACCGCAAACACTGAACCTTTAAACAGAGACATTCATTCAAAATATTATATTGATTTTTGCACATAAAAGGTTTCATGAGAAGATTACTATAGGCCCACTATTTTCCTTATTGGGGGATACCAAGTCAAAATGTTCCCAAACTCTAAAGCCCCTCTTTCTACTAGTGGCCTCCATTCTCACTGTAATGTTCTGCTAATCTCTATTTTATATCTGATCTATCTAATTTTGTATATTATTATGTTCTATTTATCTATTATGCTATTCTATTTTTCCAATAATCTCAGTCTGTCAATCTGTCAGTCGACTCTGCTATCTGTCACCTGGGTATCGAATATACAAAGTGCGGTTGTTTCATCTCTTTTATCGGTATGGGATAGCGTCAAAACTTCAAAGCAGTCACACCTCTTCCTCTGGTTCGTTCACGTTCGGACGTCATCAGTCACATGATAATGGTAATCCGATACAAGCCCCAATGCACTGTGCCGAACCAGCGCGCTTCACCAGAGTGAATCAAGCATCGGTATCAAAAGTTCCATCCCTAGCTTTGAGTGTTCCCAGGAGCACAGTGGCCTCAATAATTGTTAAATGGAAGAAGTTAGGAACCACAAGGGTAACTTCCTAGAGTTGACCATCCAGGCAAGAAGAGCCTTGGTCAGGGAAGTGACCAAGAACCCAAAGGTCACTCTAAGAGAGTTTCCGAAGTCCCCTGCAGAGATGGGAGAACCAATCAGGCCGTTATGGTAGAGTGGCTAGATGGAAGCCACTCTTGAGTAAAAGGCATGTGACAGCCCGCTTGAGGAAACAGATTCTCTGGTCTGAGACAAAAATTATTAGGGCAGAATTCAAGCACCATGTCTGGTGAACACCGGGCACTGCTCATCACCTGGTTAATACCATCCCTACGGTGAAGCATGGTGGTGGCCACATCATGCTATGGGGGTGCTTCTCAGCAGCAGGGATAGGGAGACAGGAGGAGTCAGAATTGAGGGAAGGATGAATGCAGCCAAATACGGAGAGGTCCTTGAAGAAAACCTGCTCCAGAGCATGCGACCTCAGGCGATGGTTCAAGACCCGAAGCATACAGCCAAGACAACGCTGGGGTGGCTTTGGGACAAGTCTCAGCCTCAGTCTCAAGTGGCCCAGCCAAAGTCCAGACTTAAATCCCATAGAACATCTGTGCAGAGACCTGAAGATGGCAGTCCACAGACGCTTCCCATCAAATGGATCTTGAGAGGCTCTGCCAGGAAGAATGGGATTAACCTCCCAAATCCAGGTGTGCAAAGCTTGTAGAGATGAAAGGGGCTTCTACAAAGTACTGAATTAAGGGTCTGAATACTAAATAAGAGATTTCAGTTTCGATTTTTATTTGTCATTATGGGTTATTGAGTGTAGATTGATAGCAAGTGTCTGAGTGAGTTTCTCTGTTTCTTTGATACAACTAGCCGTTGTAAGAATTTCCCACAATTCTCAGTCAGTTTGACTGTGGAAATATGTTCTTTCAAAAGGCATGCAATATTTAACAAATCTAAATACAACTCTTGTCCAGCAACGTGTCACCTCGTGAAAGTGAAGTTTCATTGCTCTTCCAAAACAAAAACAAAAAACCACGAGTCATCCTCAATGTTTTACTCAAGGAATACTGTCGGAAATGCTGTTTTCAAATAAGAAAGTTGTATTTTTTCAGCTCAGCTACAGCCTCCGGGGACATCAGGAAAATGTCAGTGGGTGGTGGAATTAAACTATGTTGCTATTGTTAAGGACAATAGAGCGCAACAGTTCCCACCCACTTTTGAATGTCCGGAAGTAAATTTCCCATAAATTTTCTCCATTGACGTTTGGACGTTGGAGCAAAAAAACAAGGAAAATGGTTTTGCTCCGAATCAAATGTTTTATGGTCATGATGAATCTGCTAGTTGGTTGGCTTGGTTCCAGGGTTAAAACTCTTTTTATAAGGATTTTCTGAAACGTCACTGGAGAAAATGAATGGGAAAATCACTTCCGGAGCCTTTCAAAAGTGGGCTGTTGCACTCTGAAAATAAATTCAGTAGTGGTTCAGGGAAAACCAATACTGGATTTAAAACACGATATGTTGGTCACTGTGTTCCCCCAAAATACCGTGCGTGACATTGACATTGTCAACAGCCAAAGTTGGTGGTACTGTAGCAGACTGAACACATGGTAATCAAATGTAGTGCGTTCCTAGTCCCAGGTCACAGTCAGTCAGTCAAATTGAATTGATAGCAGTCTCTTTAGCCACCCTTCAGGACGCTAGTTTCTAGTTGTGAGTGGTTTATAGTGAGCATAATTTAAGTGCAACATGAATCTAATGTGTCTGTTGGACTCTTTTGCTCCTCAGAGACTGTGGCTAAAACGGGCATGATCCTGCTAGCAGGGGAGGTCACCTCCAGGGCCAACGTGGACTACCAGAAGATTGTACGGGAGACAATCAAGCACATTGGCTACGATGACTCATCCAAAGGTATGGTAATAAAATACACAATGGTTTATTTAAATAGTTTCTAAACTCTGCAGCGTGGTGTGTTGTGGCCTTGCATACCAATCTAAAGACAATGACAAAAGGGTCACTGATCATTAATCACTGATTAATCCCAAAGGCTTTGACTACAAGACTTGCAACGTCCTGGTGGCATTGGAGCAGCAATCCCCTGACATCGCTCAAGGTGTTCATCTGGACCGCAGAGAAGAGGACATTGGGGCTGGGGACCAGGTCAGAAGCTTATTGGAATGGGCTGCTGTGCGACAGGGACATAAATGTTTTGGTTTAGTTTGTGTATTTATCTTGCGTTGTGAAAAACGGTCCCGTTTTTAGTGACTGCTCATATTTTCCTTCTTTGTGATAGGGTCTGATGTTTGGATATGCCACTGATGAAACTGAGGAATGTATGCCACTCACTATTGTTCTGGCTCACAAGCTCAATGCCAAAATGGCGGAGCTGCGCCGCAATGGAACGCTGCCGTGGCTTCGACCGGATTCCAAAACCCAGGTAAGACCCTGGAGCTGCAGCAGGGACCAGGGCTGAAGTTGTATAGTCGGTAAGCAAGCTAGGGAGCTCACCAACTATGGCTTGCAACTGTAGCACACTGACAGTAACACTTAAATTAAGGACACAATTACACAATCAACTGCCAAATATAAAGTACTTGCCTGCAATACTTTATTGAATAAGAAAAGCGTCTAAATGAATAGATGTAAATAACAGATGATTTATCTTAAATGTTTTAAAATTTGTCATAAAATGGTGTTTAGGTCGAACCTGCTTTGCTATTGGTCCACATCACGATGGCTCGTGACAAATTTCACCAAGGTTGAGCTCTACATGAAACTTCACGACAACTTTACTGAGCATTTCAGAAATGAATCCACTGATTTTGACATTCGCATTGAACTAAATTGAATGTGGTGAGAAATATCGTAATCACACCGTTTCAACACTCTCTCACACTTTCTGTTTATCTCTTCCTCTCTCTTAAAATAAATAAATAGACTCCCAGTTTGGCTCCATTTAGCAGTGCAGTCTACTTCACCTAAAGGGATTTTTATTTAGTTTAGATGGCAACTGTGTTTGTCTCCCAGGTGACTGTACAGTACAGGCAGGACCGTGGTGCCATGCTGCCACTGCGTGTCCACACGGTGGTGGTCTCTGTGCAGCATGATGAAGGCATCTCCTTGGATGAGATGCGAGACGCGCTGAGGGAGCAGGTGGTGAAGGCTGTGGTTCCCGGTTCCTACCTCGACGAGGAGACCATCTATCACCTGCAGCCCAGCGGCCGCTTTGTCATCGGAGGCCCGCAGGTAGGAACAAGCCTTTTGAGAGACACGCTTCAGCCAGTGTGTTACACGCTGTACACCTTGTTGCGGTGAATACTAGAACTAAAGTCTTGTCATTTTATGGACAAAATAATAACCAACCAGAGAGCTACAGGTTTTAAAAGATTTGTGTCTTTCCAATCCTGTATTTTCATCTTATAGTTACGTTTCTTTAGTCAGGTTTGTTTTTATTATACCCACTCGGACCATCGCAACAGTGGCGAGTTCTTCATTGGATTTTGTGAACAGTAGAACGAACGAATGAAATCCACGCTGCATTCTTCACGGGAGGGAAGTTTCTTTTTGTCTCAAGCTGTGGCTTTGTCTTTGAAGCCTTTGTTCCCTACCTTGTAAGGCATTACAAGTAATGCTATAGTGTTACTGCTGCCCAGTTATGCTATAAATAGCGTTGCATTACTGTTGGAAACATTCTTTTGCTTTATGCCATAGTCTATCACATAGTTTAATACAGAATTTTCAACAAAACTGAATTATCTTAAAGGGGACATATCATGAAAACCTCACTTTCTCAGTGCTTGTGCGCATTCATTTGGGTCTTTGATGGGCCTATTAACACACAAACTATGAAACTCTGTTTTTCTTTTAATTGCACAGCCTCTCTTAAAATAAGGCCTAAACACGCTGTTCAAGTTTTCTGTCATACCCTACGTGTGACACATAGCATTAGAACCGCCCCCCATCTGAGTAGCTCCATTCATCGCTGGAGCCCATGGTCTCGTCCGCGCTGCTCCGCACCCCGCGGGCAAAGTCGGAACAAACTTTTAAATTAGGCCTTGTAGAGAGTGTATGAGTGAAAATTCAGCAACTGCCCATTGATTGCCCATTTCTCACATCAAAGTTGTTCCGAAACTTTTGGTGGACTGATAAGGTGGAAATAGTGAATGTTTATTTTCCATACTGAAGTGGGAGAAACGGTTCCGTGGTGGGCGTGGCACATGCACACTGAATCAGCCTGTCAGAACCTGGAAGAATAGAGACACAGGTTAGAATGGCTAGAATGAATAATCTGAGTGGTATTTTCAGCAAAACACTTCAGAGACCTGTTGAAAAGGAGCATTCCTTTAAATAAAATGGAATCGATCATGTATCAGGGAGAAATGAGATGCTATACAGGTGTTAGGGTTTTGTTTATCTCAACAGTCAGAAAAGGAGTTATTGAGTCTTTGAAAGGGGTCGGTCTTGTCAATATTTCGGGAATACGAGAATACCGGCAAACCACATGACGCTAGGGGCTGATATTTGTCAGAAGAATGTATTCACCATTTCACAGTTCCTTTTTTCATTACAGAATGCTGTTTCCAATCAAGAGTGGTTTTAATGTTTCTCTGTCCTCAAAGGGCGATGCTGGTCTGACGGGCCGTAAAATCATTGTGGATACCTATGGGGGTTGGGGAGCCCACGGTGGAGGAGCCTTTTCGGGTAAAGACTATACGAAGGTGGACCGCTCTGCTGCGTACGCTGCTCGCTGGGTGGCAAAGTCTCTGGTGAAGGCTGGGCTCTGCAGGAGGGTTCTCGTCCAGGTAGGAGTTGGTAACAGCTAAAAACTTTTTAACATTAAAAGCTGTCAGAACCATAAGGATGTTGGAGGAACCTTCCAGTGTGTTTAATCTTTGAATATGCTGCAGGTGTCCTATGCCATTGGAGTGGCCCATCCTCTCTCAATTTCAATCTTCCACTATGGAACCTCCCAGCATAGTGAGAGAGAACTTCTGAACATCGTGAAGAACAACTTTGACCTCCGCCCGGGGGTTATCGTCAGGTATTTCTGTTTTCTATTTTCTATTCTATTTCAAGCAGAAAATATCCACACTATTCTTTTTGTGTAGTTTGAAAGCTTTACCTTATCGACCACGCTACTACATTCTGCACTCTCATTACTGCACTTTTAAAATAGACTTTCTAAACTTGAAGGTACCAAAACGGTAATGCAAGTGACCTTGCATTGCATATGATGCACAGTGTTTCCTGTCTATCTGACATAAAAACAGCACGCCTTCTATGGCTTTGCTTTGGACAAAATTATATAAAAAAAAGAAACTGGAACTCTCTCCTAATGTCACATGCCAATTTTGCTGCTCATATGCTGATATTTTCAGCTCTTACTGTATCTGTAATGGCAATGGTTCTATTTTCTAGTTTAGCCTTTTATCTTTGTTCCTCTCTTCTAGGGAGCTTGACCTAAAGAAGCCCATCTATCAGCACACTGCAGCTTACGGCCACTTTGGCCGAGAGGCCTTCACCTGGGAGGAGCCCAAAAAGCTCAAATACTGAATGAATCCTTATCCTAATCTTGTATCCAGATTTATACAGATTGTGTCTGGGACGGATTGAGTCACACTCGGCATTACCCTGCATCGCCAGTGACCACATGTGATCAGGTTTTGCATCCACAGGGGGAAGCGGTTGGCTAAAGCCGTATTCTTGAAGTATTCTCTCATTTAAAGGAGCACTATGTATGATTCTTTAGTGTTGAGCCTCTAGCTGTTTACACGGAGAGTAAACAACGTTATCAATTCCCCCCACCCCGCAAGCGTAAGAATGGTAATTTTGTTTTATCAGTTATTATTTGACCTCTGCATATGGAACACTTGGAATTGAGTGCTGAACAAGGGGCTAAATTGATCAATTTATTGTAATTTAAGGTTGTCACCATGTAAACAGCTACAGGCACAACACTAGAGAATCTTAGTCTCCTTTATTATCATTTTCTTACATTGTTTTTGGAAATGAAATTGAGTTGAGTGCAGCACTACAGAGAAATCCTGCCCAGCACGGGCCTGTTCCTCCCAGTACTCCACAGTGCCTACTTTAAAAAAAAGTATGAACCTAGAAGGGACGGATTTAAAACCACGTTAGTAGTAAGGTCATTCCTACTCCAATTTATTGAAGTTTCCAGACATTTTTCACTTCCTGACACAATTATTTAGATTTACTCAGATAGTCTCACTGAGATCTCTTTCAGAAGAGAGACCTGAGAACAAATGGCATGTATATGAAATAGCAAATGATACGATTCAGTTGCACATCAGTCTTTCCCAACTCAGACACACACTTGTTAAAACTATAACTTGGTATTAACACATCAGCAATCATCCAGAGGAATGAGTTGGTCTAACTTCAAGACTCTTTGCATTTCATTCCAATAGCAAAGTGCTCGGTGCCACAAACCTTTTCCCGTCAGGGTTGGTAGGAGAAACTTGTGGAGCGAACCAGTCCTGTGATCTGGTGTTATGAGATAAGCCCGGGCGCTTAACATTTTCCCCATACAGCATTCCGCAACTTTTAATTCATCCACACTATCGGGATAGATTTATTTTTTTTGATGCTTGGTGTGTTCTGTTGCGCTTTCTTTAATGTTCTGCTCTATTTTCAACACTGTACTCTTAGTGTCACTCCATCTGACTTTCTTGAGTTAATGGTGGACAGAAATGTCCATTCTTCCATTTCCGCATCCTTTTAATGAGGACATATGGCACAAATGTGGTTGATGATGGCTTTGAGACACTGCACATAATGGCTATTCCCGTTTAATATTTTTATACTGTTCAAATTGATATTTGCCAATTGTACTGCGACAAGACTCTGTTGTGTGGGCCGGGTCGGAGGGTTTGGGTACAGTCAGGCCTTATTGTTCTTCAAATCAAACAAAGTCGCGAAGAAACCAACTGAAATTCACAAAACACACCTTTTCAGGTGTGTTCCATTCAATGTGCTGGGGTCAGGACCCAGCCTCACTGTGAGAGAGATGACACATTGCAGTTTTTAAAAGCCTCTGTCAATTAGTTAAACTACCCACAGCTGTGTCTGCTGCCGGTGGAGCCCCCGCAACAGACGCCAAACCCCGCCCCCTACCACATGTGCAAATTAACAAAAGACTGCAAGTTGAATGCAAATGTTAGTTTTATATATAGATGTATATATTGTTGCAGCCCCTCCAGACCATGTTTTTCTGACGTGTTACAGAGAAGTCAGAAGCTGCTAATTCCCCTATGGTTCTGCTGGGATGCTCAATGAAAGAACCCCTTTACTATATTTATTTCCTCGGTCAAGATAACATGCGAGTCTTTTTCGTTTTTCACCAGAAGTTATATTTGTTTGTCCTGCTCTATATACCTGGATAAAATCAAGGCAACCTTGCATCCTCTGACAAGTTGGACCGTGAGACTGGGTGTAGCTACAGAGAAGCCTAGGCTCATGGGCAGGGGTGGCCTGTTCCTTGAAATGTACGTACTTGTACACAAACCGTATTATTTATGTTGGGTTGCCTTTGGGATCTTACACAAGTGAGGAAGTACAATTGTGATGGAAGATCTTCTCCTGTTGTAGACATTTATTTTAATTTAGGCGGCTGAGAAGTGGGGTTACTTGGCCAGACAATTCTTTAAGATACAGCAGCTGTTTACTGATGCATTCACTCCATTTATAAAACCCCTGGAAATTATGGAATCAGCATACTTCAGAGGCTGTTCATCCATCTTTTTTTTGCAGACCTTAACAAGCTGTTGGACTTGGCTAATTGAAGGGAAACATGGCTCCAAGAAGAGAGCTGTCAATTGAAACAATGGATAGGATTATCAAACTCCTTCAAGAAGGAAATCCAACACGGAGTGTGGCAAAAGATGTTTGTTGTTCCCAGTCAGCTGTGTCTAAAATTTGGTGTAAGTGTAAACAAAATGGGAAGGTTATAATAGGAAAACATACAGGTAGACCACAGAAATGAAAACCAGCACTAACACCTAAACAGAAGAAAACAAGGTTGCAGTGGGCTAAAGAGAAGAAATCACGGAGTGGGGATGATTGGATGAAAGTGATATTCAGTGATTAATCACAAATCTGGATTGGCCAAGGTGATGATGCTGGAACTTTTGTCTGGTGCCGTTCCAATGAAACATACAAAGATAACTGACTGAAGAAAACAAGCAAATTTTCCCAGTCATTTATGATATGGGGTTGCATGTCAGGTAAAGGACCAGGGGAGATGGAAATCATTACCTCAACAGTCAATGCACAGGTGTACATTGAAATGTTGGACACTTTTCTCATTCCACCATGATCATCATCTGATCTGTCGAGCGCTATTCGAGAAAGTTGCAACCAGCTTGATGGAGAATATTGTTTTTTATTAGTGCAGTCCATGCCTCGAAGAATTCAGGCAAAAAAGTTGGATGAACATCCTCTAAGTATGCTGATTCCAAAATTTTTGCCAGGGGTTGTATCTCCATGAGGGTTGGAGCTCCTTCCACGGACTTCACCATGTTGCACCGCAATGTTTCTACAGTAGCCCAGTACAGACAAACCAAGCACTGGCTCTAGAGAGGGACTTTCCGGCCACCATAGATTCTCCTCCACGCCATTTTGCACCGCCATAAACATAGAGGGGATTTCAGTTGGTTGCTATCTGCAACCTCTCTTCTAGTGGCCGCTAAATTCTTCACACTGCACCTTTAAGAGCTTGATGATTTTTTTGATTTTTTTTTTTTTTTCAATCAATGTTTGGCTTTATTGCTATGCAACAGACAATTCTCTCTTTGTTCAGAGAGAGAGAGAGAGAGAGAGAGAGAGAGAGAGAGAGAGAGAGAGAGAGAGAGAGAGAGAGCCTGATAGTGATAATTCAATAATTTCGACCTCCTCTTTGAAATATGAAACTGGTGGGTCCACTAAGTGTGAATGAGAAACAATAAAATGAGAAAAGAAAGTGTGTTTTTTAGTGTTGAACTGCTTGTACTGCATGCATTTCAAACACTACCAGTTTGCAAACGAGATCTGTGAGTAACCCTAACCCCACAATTTCTGAGGATTCAATTCATGTGAAAAAAAGGTGAAGGGATTTGGAAGAATCCATATTAAATGTGACTGATTTACACTTTGCATCCCACCTAAACAAATAATTTTGACGGAATTAAATGATTCTTGTGAGAATTCCATTCACAACTCGGAGCCAAACAGACTCTTCTGATGCTTGTTTGGCCAACTGAATCAAACGAACAAAGAGTTGGAGAAATTAACTAATATTTCCATTGAGTCATCTGTAAAAAGACAAATCTCCAACAAACTTTTCATCACTACTCCGTCATGGTTTTTTTTTCCCTTCCCCCACTGCTGTGATGCTTAATTTATTTACCAAATGCAGAAACAGGTCAACATTAAAGGACACCTCCAGCCAATTTCACTTAATGCGTTCCATCTTCGAATTGTCTCCAAACGGAAAATCGGTGCGGTCAGCCTGTGATAAGAGACTCACAGACTGATGCAGAGCTGCCACATACTGCATCAACCTATTCATTTGAACACACTCCTAAATGAATATTCCAACACCACCTTAACACACACCTGCGGACACCCCACCCTGATTTCCTTCGGTTTCATCCAGAAAAACAACCTTGTGAGACTCAATCTTGGGCCCTGGGGACATCCCAGGTTTGGATTGGTGTAGAGAAGGATTTATCAGAATGAAATCCTGTTAATACAATAAATAAAGAAATAAAAGTGTGTGGCGGCTCTGAACTGTTTTATAATACCGAGCAGTGAACCAGCCACATCCCAACCCAACACTTCTTAAAAAAAATACCTACCACGGAATAGAAACGGCAACGTAAAAAAAAAATTAGACCACAATATTTAGTTGCTCCCAGTGACCCATTGGAGAGAGGTGGATAGCTGTAATTTACAGTGGGTTTAGTTTGGGGTGGGGGGGGGTTATCGATGCAGGGTTTTAATGGAAGTCCCAGAGGATAATGACGACCTGTTAGGTTTCACCCACTCGTGCCTTTTGTCAATTATATGACAATGTTACTGTCAGAGCAGCCGGTTACACAAATTCTGGCTTCTACTTGCTGACCGATTTTTATTTTCTATGGACAAGCGACCGACTACACCATTTATAGGTCAGCGGTTTAAAATCCCCACTAGCCTGGCTGTGCTTGAAAATTGCGTGCCATTATGTGAAAAAAGCTCACTGGGGGTCTAACAAAAGAGGTATTTCAAGTAGTTTATATTTGTGGATGATTGTAGGGTAGCCACACAGGGTGCATAGAACAGCAGTGTCACTACAATATGGCTCTTCTTCCCACGACAGTCGAATGGATGGACTCCAACCTTGAAGTAGCGCATAAGTGGTTGTGCTGCTTGGGTCAACTCACAAGATAGATTGTCGGCCGACGCATAGCTTCTCTTCCACTGATTTTGCATTTTTCCTCTCAACTAGATACCCTTTGTATCATCATCTCCTTGATCATTTCTCTCTTGCGTTTCCAAGTGCAACCTTTTTTCTTCCGCGGCACACCTTTTACAATGAAATAATCCCACGACACACCACTAAAAACATAAAAAATACGTATATCTGTGCTTATTATGATAAGGACTAGCCTACAAATAGTGACATATGTCTCGCAAATGATTCATTTAAGTGAACAAATCTTTAACATGAGTGAGTCGACTCACAAATTGAAAATTATTACTGCGGACTAAATTAAAGTCCAAGGCAAAAATGTCCAAGACTTTTGGCACAATTGTGATTAAATGTGACTGATTTACTCTTTGCATTCCACCAAAATACATAATTGTGACAGAATTAAATTATTCTTGATTGTTCTGCTGGAACTGCTATTCTGGCTGGAACTGTTGAATTGCATGAATTAGTACACATTGCAATTTTGATCTTGCAACACAAGAGAATCTCTCACAGCACAGAGGTTGAAGAACACTATTCTAGTAGGTGGTTTTGCTCGAAGACTGTAGCATCCACGAATGAAGATAGCATCAGCTCTGCTCTCTCTCTGTCTGGCTCCCGGTGCATGCTTGCATGGGCGGGCAGGGAGCTCCCAGAACAGAAGCATATCACCTAACATAATTGTATTGCGCGTTCTCAAATGTAATAACCCTTTGCCCGAAAGTGGTCCTGGTTGAATTGTGTTCTACATATTCCAATAATCTTGTATTCCTAATGGACAGTTTTGCATTGCCGAGTCGGTCTGTCTCTTTGCGGCATCTGCTCTTAACGTCCGACTCTTGTTTCTTTTCTCATCTGCTCTTGTCTCGGTCTCGACAGACACAGGACGTGACCTCACAACCATGCTTACGTAGGCTTGCATTTGGACACCTTTCTTTCTCTCTTCCTTTTGCACTTGTCTCCTTGTTCCATGGCAACACAGAGTATCGGCTGCAAACACAAGCTTCCCTGGCTGTGCCATGTCATGATTGACAGTACTCACTCCTGATAAGGGGAGATAAAACGAAATTTATCCTGAAAGGAAATTGCTGTGCCAACAGTTGCTCAAGATAAAAATACACGTTTGGGAAAAGATGGCATATATAGATATAACATGGGAAAAAAGGTGCCTATGAAATCACATCATAACAAAAATAGTAATAAAATACAAAACAATATAGTAAATTTGCATTATGATTGATACTAGTAGGTTATTTTCCATTCCCACATCATAGGCTTAATGTGTGACCACAATGTATCGGTCTACGTGTTCCCATTCATATGTTGAAGCCAAAAATGCTTTCTAAAACTTGATGTAATCTGAATCTTCAGCTCTTGTCAAAGCCCTGGAGGCAAGGGTACAGGCTGCCATGAGATTTTCACAGTAACACTGCCCTGAATGGCAGGGATCCTCCAAAAGACATCAAAATCCATTTTTTTGTACACACGGTATAGGATTTAACAGGACGGTGATCACAGCGGATCACACATCTTGGGATTCTTGCATTATATGCACATTAGATGATATTATCACAAGAGTCCCTGGCTAGTCTTGGACTGACTGCAAGAGTTTCTGTCTCAAATCAAACGACTGTGACCGACGGGAACACGCTCTTAACGACCTTAAGACAAGAGATTCTATCACCTGCCCACCAAGGCAATTTGGTGGGCAGGTGATAGATAGAAGATGCAATACGATAAAAACATTCTGTCCATTATTTGGCGTTTATCCGTTTGTCTCCAAAATTTACATCAACCCATACCCAATTATTTTTGTTCAGTTTCGGGTTCGTTTCCACCGTCAACTTGCACTCGTCAATCTACTATCATGTTCCACTCTAGCAGGTCCCCTTACAACGGTATCATCCATCACTGTCTCCATTTTAAGGCATGTGCTCGAAAATCATGAACAGACACAATTCCATACGATAGCCCAGCCTACCGGGCTCCCTTTTAGCAACCGTTGCTGCGACACCTCGCGCAATGGGAGGAGAATGAGTGCTCGGCGTGAAAGCTGTGAGTGTATTTTTCACC
>OMKR01047845.1:3645-13876 GCA_900302355.1 Cyttopsis rosea | reverse complement strand
TGACTTTGGCTATTTCTTTGACCGCTTCAGGGCCGAGCATCTCATTTACAATGGCTTTGCAGGCAGGTAGTATTAATGACTCTGCCACAGTGTGGGACTTTTTTGTTTTAGCTACAAGTTCAGCAACTGGTAGCTAGCTTTGAGGGCTCTTTCATTCACCTTTGTGGCTTTTCTCATAAAAGTTGCCTGTTTCTCCGTGTGTTCGCGCAGGCTAATAAAATTGTCTGCTTTCTTGTTTTGAAGCGATGGGTGTTTCGTTTGGAGATGGCGTTTAAGCTTGCTTGGGACCATAGCACTGTTAGATAGCTTTTCACCACACACCAAGCACAACGGGGTCGGTGTCGTTGCATCGCCGGTGAAAGTAAATCCGAAAGAAAGATAGCTTTCGCTGTATTGCCTCGAGCTCACCGTTTTTGCTTTCTTTTGACCGCCACTCATACTCGGGCCTTCATCTGGGTCAGAATTTTGTCCAGGGCCCAGTTCGGAGTTAGCATTTTTCCTTTTGAAAAACTTCTCCATCACTGTCACCACCACCTGTCGTATGCATCACTAATTCTCTTGTCTCAAAGTGACAGGGCAATTAACTACCTGCTGCCACCTACATGCTGCCACCCAGTGATATGGAAGAGTATTACATTCTGTCACTTGAATCTAGATTACAGTACGCGACACTCGACAATGGCATTTTTTAAGACCAATTAAGTGAAATTGGATAATTTCCCACAGCACACCTGACGTTCTCTCACGGCACACTGGTTGAAAAACACTGCTTTACCTGACATGTAACCCCATATCATAAATGACTGGGGAAATTTGCTTGTTTTCTTCAGGCAGTTATCTTTGGATGTTTTATTGGAACAGCACCAGACAAAAGTTCCAGCATCATCGCCTTGGGCAATGCAGATTCGTGATTCATCACTGAATATCACTTTCATCCAATCATCCACACTCCATGATTTCTTCTCTTTAGCCCACTGCAACCTTGTTTTCTTCTATTTAGGTGTTAGTGCTGGTTTTCGTTTGGCTTTTCTGTATGTAAATCCCATTTCATTCAGCCATTTCATTACGGTTCTGTTACAAACATTCACTCCTGTTTCCGCCCATTTGTTTTTCATTTGTTTTGTTGTGCATTTTCTATTTTCAAGGCATATTGCTTTGAGTTTTCTATCCTGACATTTTGACATTTTCCGTGGTCTACCTGTATGTTTTCCTTTTATAACCTTCCCATTTTATTTATACTTACACCAAATTTTAGACACAGCTGACTGGGAACAACCAACATATTTTGCCACACTTTGATTTCCATCTTGAAGGAGTTTTGATAATCCTTTCCATTGTTTCAATTGACAGCTCTCTTCTTGTAGCCTTCAATTAGCCAAGTCCAACAGCTCGTTAAGGTCTGCAAACACTCCCTTTTAACTGCAGGCTAATTTGCATATTCAGACTTGTGCTGGTATTTGTTTTAGAAATACAAATTACAAAATTATTCCATAATTTTTTCCTCAACATTGAGTGATTCCATTTTTTTTTTCCTATACTTGATCTGGAAATAAGTATGTCATTAATTAGAATATTTTAATCTAATTTGTTTGAGGTATGTTTCATGAAGCCAGAATCTTAAGCTATTAAACAAAATTAGTTTTGTGTCAGATCTGTGATTTGTTTATTTGCTATGAAGTAAAAAAAGATGGATGAACATCCTATGAACATGATTCTATAATTTTTGCCAGGTGTTGTAGCAATACCTAATTTATTAAATTCCATGACTGTTTAGGTACCACACTGTGCAGAAATATGGAAAAGAAAATAAGACGATCAGAACATATTTTCATCTGCATGGAGTACTGCGGCGGCACGGTGACTCAGTGGTTAACACTGCTGCCTCACAGCAAGAAGGTCCTGGGTTCGATTCCCGCCTGGGGCACTGTTGGCACCATGCTCCGGTGGGTTATCTCCCGATCAGGGGCCTTTCTGTGTGGAGTTTGCACGTTCTCCCCGTGTTCGCATGGGTCTCCTCCAACATAAGGATCCTGACTAAAACACATGCAGAACACTTCCTGTCCTGTCCCTGACCACGGCATGGACCCACCACCTGGAATTGGTCCCCGGGCGCCGACAAAGTGAGGGCTGCCCACTGCTCCTGGCTACCCCTGGAGGAAGGACGGCCAGGATGGGATAAATGCAGAGACTGTATCTCATCATTCGCCACTCCTGCATGTGTGTGTGTGTGTGTGTGTGTGTGTGATTAATAAATCATTCTTCTTCTTCTTACTGGCGCACTCTAGTGGCCTGAAGCTAACTTAGCCTCTGTATGTATGTGATGTGAGGGGTCAGGGGACCCATTCGAATATAGTAAAGCTCATTTACTTTTGTCAAAAAAGATTGCCGACTTTGGAGCTGCGTTACACCCGCTTGCCAGCGAGTTAGCATGACATGCAGTTCGTCAAAATTTGGAACAGCAATTCAGCACGTGGCCTCTTCCTGTGTTAGCTAAGGCAGTAAAGGTGAGAAATGGACTCGGATGTAATCAGGAGGGTGTTCGGGGGTGTATTCAGTGCAGGTGCTGGTGGTGTGTGTGCGCCTGTGATTAGTCCACTTGTGGGTGTGTGTGGGTGTCCACCATTGAGTGCGAAGGAATTGTCCCAGTTATTTCTGGTGTATGAGGTCAGAACTATTTCATAGCGCTTCCAAACAGTGGAACAGGCCTCGTGGCCACCCATGAGACACCACTCCAGAAACACCAGTGCTCAATGTGTGCTGTTGGTATATGCAGTTAAAATTGCGGGGTGTTGGGGTGCGAGTCATCCAGGCATGTCGAACCCGAACCACTTGCACTCCCCCGGCCCCGCAGACCCTGGCCTGGTGATGTGTTGTTTGGAGTAAGATTTGTGTGGGTGTGTATGCGTTCTAAGCTAATATGGGTGGTATTAAAATTGCAGGACAGTCGTGAAGCAGGAGTGTGACAGGCAAGATCACAGCCGCCCGTCACATCCCTACCTTCATAGCTCGCACCGCACCTGTCTCGCAAATCCCGATTTAGCTCAATAGTCTGGTTTATATGCGTTACATGCGCTGCCCTGATCTGGCTGTCACAGACACATTTCTAAGATCAATGACAAAAAGGCCTCACCTGTGCCTCCTCACAGCACACTCCTTCCACTCGTTAACTTTGAACAGGTCAGCGACATGCTTGGAGCTGTCGCAGGCGGCCTTTTGAGCCATAACCGAGGTCCCAATGTTCTCAAAGATGTAATGAAAATGCATTGCAGATGACATCTTTAAAGTTGCAAATAGTTTCCCTTTTCTGCAGGATTCTGGAGCAGAGGAGATGGTCTGGGAGCAGTACACTGTCACATTGAAACGGGTGAGTTCACACTCTACACACACTTCTAGTATTTATACCTTTACCATTGTACCTTTTTATGGTCTACAACATTAGTGGGATACTCGTTTTATTGTATTTATTTTTGTTATTTTTTTGCCTTTCGTTTATCTTACCCAGAATTAGACAAACGGGTCAATACCAATTTCAGTTCTGTGAGTCCAGTGCAGAGATAGTGTCAGGCAGCATGCTGTGTTGGCTCAAGGTTGTTTCCTGCCCTGATAATATTTTGTCTTAAAAAACTCAAATGTTGTACTAAATTCAGCAATTTTATTCTGTATAAATAGATAACAATAATGATAACAAATAATAACAAAAATGGAAACCCTTTGTGCTCTCAATTTTCACAAAAAAAACATTTGGGTAGCTTTCCTTGTTCCAGCAAAATCCTGTATTTACAAAATAATTGTCCCAACGTGTTTTTTTTGGTTGTACACCAGCACATATAAAGTATTGTTTTGCTCTCTGTCTAGTATCAAAACTGTTGTGTTATAAACAATGTTATAAACACCAATTTTATATAAAAATTGGAAAAATAAGATGTAATTGATTACTAGAGGGTTCAGTAGTTCATCAGTAGTTTGTCTCTCAGGGGGGTGGTTCTATCATTCAGGAATTCCCGAATCATGATGGGAGCAAGTATTCATAGACAACTTCTTGCACAATAATTGGGTGTTTATTTATAATAGAAAGGTTTAGTAGTAAGTCAATAGTAGTCAATAAATAGTCAAGTACTCAATAAATTGAGGTAGTAAATTAAGGGATAAAATTATAAACAAACAGATAAAGGAAGTGATTACTAAAAAGGGTAAATGACTATGGGTTTGTATTGCCGTGAATGGAAGAAGTATAAATGCAGATAGATAAATGAATGCGGGGACTAAACTAGATTTTAAATCTGATCTAAGAATTAAAGCAAAACAAAAACACTATCGACATCAACTGTGATCACCAGCAATTCGATTTGATTCGTCTACTTTTCGATAGTCTCCAGAGAGGCTCGGTGAGCGGGGACCCAAACCATTGCTTCGTTCCTCTGGCGTACACGGGCTCCAGCGGCCTCCACCGGGGACTGTGTTCGCAGTTGGAGGGATGCAGACGGCAGCATTGTTCAGGGAAATCCCTTCGTTATCGGCCCGGCTCTTCTGGGATGGGAGTGGTTCTCTGCGGTGAGGTGATTGTGGTTCCGACTGCGGGCATCAGTGAGGTGGGATCTGACGTGGCGCCTGGCTCGGTTGAGTTGGTTGGTCGGATAGCGTCTTGCGGACTATACTCGTCAAAAATAACCTAGTCAACACCAATTGGCTGAACAACTCTACCAAAAAGTTATTATTAAAATGAGGAGAGTTAGACTAGAAAAAGTAACCAAATGGGATCAGGTTGCGCGTTCCCAATGCCTTGCCAAAACCCAACATTGGCCACGTCTTTTACGTCTCTCTCTCTCTCTCTCTGAGTGGATGGGGGTATGAGCGAGCGGAGTGATCATTCGATGAAGGGAGTGTTACTAACTTTCTGACTTTGTTTTCTATCTAATTGCATGCTTAGTATTTATATTTTTTGTGTTGGTTTTTATATTTAAGGGTTATTAAATTCTTTTCTCAGCTGTGTGTAAATAGGGTGTATTGGTGGTAGAGCCAGCCGGCGTCCCACTGGTCGGTGCCTGGTCGCCCACGGCCATGGAGGTTGTCGGACCGAGCAGCGTCGTGTCTGCAGCCTGCATGAACGTCATCTTTTTAGATGCGATTGATAAAGTTCACAAAGTTATTGAAGAGGGAATTGTTGTAAACGGGTGTCTTTTTGTTTGTTGTTTCAGTGTCTCCCCTCTACTTCTGCTAAACGAGTCATCATATCCAACATTCCTCCTTTTTTTTAGTGACAAATTGTTAGTAAAAGAACTGTCACGACATGGGAAGATTGGGTTAACAGGTGCAGATGATTCTAAATAATAGGAATGAAGAGTTAAAACTGGCATTTAAATGGAGGATTGAGGATTTTGATTATGTGGTTTACCAAGTGTTTTGGTTGTGGCAGGAAGGACATCTAGCCAGAGCCTGTCCTAAGGGGGCTTCGGGAGGAAAGAGCACTGCATGGGGGCACACCCAGAACCAGGAGAAACTTGCAGAGTCTGCGTCAGCAGCTCAGTCAGCAGAGTCCCAGGAGGAGGCATTGGGACAGGGACAGACTGAGCCCAGATAGGAGACAGTTCCAATTGTCTCTAATAATAGTGAAGGAGAAAATAATCGGCCAAAGCAGGTTCATGCACTCTCTGAAATCTGCTGATGGACAGGAACTAAAAGAAGCCGGCAGGATACGGGAAAGAGCGGTGGAATTTCATTCTAATCTCTATAGCACGACTATGTTGAAAACGACAAAATGTTCGACTCCTTCTGTTGTGAACTGCCTCAAGTGTCACAGGAGACCAGCACATAGCTGGAGAGACCACTGGAGCTGCAGGAGCTCACAGCAGCCCTGCAGAGCATGGAAGGGGGCAAGGCCCCAAGAAAAATTGGGAAGGGGTGATAGAGAAGATGGAAGGTAAGCTGGCAAAATGGAGATGGCTACTACCGGAAATGTCATATTGAGGCAGAGCTCTAATTATTAATAATTTGGCTGCCTCAGCATTATGGCACAGGCTAACCTGTGTTGAACCCTCTGCTCGGCTGTTGCAGAAATTCATGGTCAATTTATTTTCGGACAAGTTACATTGGGTCCCACAGAGTGTCCTTTTTATGCCTCAGGAAGAGGGGGGACAAGGCCGGGAACAAATGATATAGTGTGGAGAGAAGCAGCAAACACCATTTTAAAAGGAACCGTTGGTTTGGGGCTGGATGCTTCTTTGTTTTTAGTAGATTTTAATTGTTTTAAACCATGGGGATTACCGCCTTTTTATCAGGGATTATTTAAAGAATGGACTCTTTTTAAATGGAAGAGAGTGGGGCCTACTTCATCACTGCGCTGGCTGCTAGAAGAACCACTGGTAAATGGAGCCAGGCTGGATGTCCAGGACGAGAACACAACAGGACTTAACGAGAGACTAATCTGCACTGGAAACACCAAACTGAGGAACATTGTGGATGTAGCAGGACCGAGGCTACACAGCACTCAGGCAGTGGCTTCCCTTTTTAAAAATCCGCACATATAACCAGGAGCATTTTAAATTCATGGATTAAATAACTCAGTGAAAATGAGCGGACGATGCTGCAGGAATACTGCAGTGGACTGAGTGGAACACTATTTGATTTGCTTTGCTTGAGTCTACGAAATACAGACTTGTACATGGTGAAGGGCAAGCTGCTGTACAGACTCTGTGTCAGGGCTTTTAATAAGGAAAAACTGAGCACTAAACCAGACAAGGTGTGGACGGGTCAGCTGGGCACAGAACCCAGTGTCAAACCTGTGTGGAGAGTTCTGTACAAAGCACCTCTAAACAAACGGTTGGGAGATCTGCAGTGGAGGATCCTGCACGGAGCTGTAGTGGTCAATGCTTTTGTGGCAGTGATCAATCCAACTGTTTCTAGTGGCTGTCCTTTCTGTGGCTTGTTGGAAATGGTTTATCACTGCTACATTGAATGTGGAAGACTTAAGGCCTTGTTCTAAGTTGTTTCAGAGTGAACAGAGTGCCCCATGGTGGCGGTGGAGTTATGGTATGGGCAGGCATAAGCTACGGACAACGAACCCAAGTGCATTTTATTGATGGCAATTTGAATGCACAGAGATACCGTGACCAGATCCTGAGGCCCATTGTCGTGCCATCACCTCATGTTGCAGCATGATAATGCACGGCCCCATGTTGCAAGGGGCCGTTCCTGGAAGCTGAAAACATTCCAGTTCTTCCATGGCCTGCATACTCACCATGTCACCTATTAAGCATGTTTAGGATGCTCTGGATCTGGCATGTACGACAGCGTGTTCCAATTCCTGCCAATATCCAGCAATTTTGGACACCCAGTGAAGAGGAGTGGACCAACATTCCACAGGCCACAATCAAGAACCTGATCAACTCTGCGAAGGTGATGTGTCGCACTGCATGAGGCAAATGGTGCTCACACCAGATAGACTGATTTTCTGCAAAATGCATATCTGTAGCCCTAGTCATGTGAAATCCATAGTTCAGTGCCTAATAAATTTTATTTTTTTCAAGTGGCCTGTAGCAATTTCACACTTTAATTATGATTCGCACTCATTAATATTGATCAGCCTTCTCCTTCTCCTGTTTGTCTCTGGGGCTGCTCTCTCTCTCTCCCAGCTTCTTTCTCCGCTTCTCCCGCTCTGCTCTGCTTAGAAGAAAGGGGTTTGTGGAACTTAGTAAGATCGCACTGGGTGTGAACTTAGATCCAGTCTCCAATCAGAGTCGTTGTTCCTATTTTGACAAATTTTAACATAGACATTTAAGTATATATTCCTCCATCATATTCCTCCAATCTCACCACATCCAATGGTTTCAAAACGGTATATGTATTTATATTACATATTGTAAAAATGTATATTGGTACGAATATAAAAAGAAAAGCAACAAGAATAAAACATTTGATCTTATAGTGTCAAAGCATTTTCAAAACTATTCTAATGACATTGAAACAAAATAAATCTGTATCTTGTTAATTTCCTACGACGGATTTAATTACTAACTTATGAAGCCTAATTCCTAATATTTGTAATAATGCATGAATCTAATTACTATCTCTACCAGGCGTGAATTATATAAGAAAAGAGATTCCTAACCAATTTCATTACTCTACCTTTTACACTAGCATTTCATTTATAAAAGAAGAGATATAAAAATGCATTTGGTTACATCAACAAAGAAAAGACGACAGAAAATAACAAGTAACAAGCAGTTACAATGGGCTTTGGCAATGACATGCAATATGGATTAACCACTCCTAATTATGGTTATCCTAATCATAGGATGGTGGGACTTATACCATTTTCTATGAAAATGTCTGTACATTAAGATTATGTTGGTTACTGACTGATTCAAACATTATTTAATGTTGATTTGGATTTTGGTTAAATTCAGAGACAGTGAGGTTGTTTCCCTCAGGAACGCCTGGACAGTTTCTTTACTGATAAGGAGAATGGGAGTGGGACAGAGACAGAAAGGGGGGAAGAAGGGAGTTTGTCTCCTCTGTGTTTTTTCAACCGTGTAGAGAGAGGAGACAGGGAGTATAGAAAATGTAAGTCTCTTGTTTAATATTGTCCTGTTCCACTTTATGTTGTCTCCTTAGAGTTGTATGGTTTGGTTCCAGTTTCCCAGGTGTACTTCCAATAGAACAGCAACACAGAACAGACAAAATTAACAACACAGTCCACAGCTGTGGGTCTCTGTTCCATCTGGGTTTGACCTCTGGGTTGCAAAGTGGTCCTACATCCTGAGTTCTCTCCTGTTATCATATTAAACCATCTCTCTGTCTGAGTTTTACCACCCCCAGAGTCTCCCAGCTGGACTTCCAGGACAATCAAGTAATCCCTAAAAAGGTTTGGGATTAAAGTTAATGGGATGAGGAATGTGGAAGAACAACAATTTCGTTGCCACGTCCAATCTATCGCTGTCCGCTACAGGCCTTTTATTGTCCCTTTCATAAGGAACACCTGTACACTGATCGTGGAGTTTAATCAGCGTCTTGACATGCCACACCTGTCCAGTAGATGGATTATCAAATAATCTAATTAAACAATTCACTGCGGGTTCACTGCGCAGTCCGTCTTTGGCGAAGTGTCGCGAGATAAGTTTTGAAGATAGTCGTTAGGCCCGGATCTGTAGTTTCTGATGGTAGTGGAAGCTATCTGTAGGTGCTTAGCATGTCAAGCGAACTCACTGGGAAGCTTGCGTAGCTCCAAAGTCGGCAATCTTTTTTGACAAAAGTAAATGGCCTTGACTACTGTATATTCAAACGGGTTCCCTGACCCCTCACATCAAGATATCTGGATGAAACTGGGCTCATTAGAACCGCCAGAGCCTCTGCTTCAATGCCATGTCGAATGTAAACAATTGCAGAGTCTATATTAGCTTCAGGCCAATGAAGTGGCCAGACTGCATTTAAACGGAAATTTGTTATCCTCGCTGCACACTGTGTTACCTAAGCAGCCATGGAATTGTATAAATTGGCTATTGCTACAAAGTTGAGACTCCTGTGAATCCAAAGAGCCCAAATGCATTCATGTGGGATGAAATATGGCCTCATAGTAACCATTTGAATCTAATGACTTTTTTTTTTGCTTTTTAAAATGACCTGTTGTGACCTCTAGGAAAATCACAGCCTCATGAAACTCTGACCCAGAATCTAGACACCCAGACCATTCAGTGTGGGATGTCCAGGTACATTGAAGATAAGTGGGTTTTTCTGAGTCAACATCCAAATCTCACGGCATTACATTTTCTAAAGTGTTTTTCAAGGTCATGAGGTATTCAGGTGGTCTTTTGGGTCAAAAATGGCTAGAAAGTGTACCAAAGCTGTATAGTTAATGGTATCAACCCAGAACTTGGTGCAGCAACTAATCACACATAATAAAGCGTGGGAATGGCGTCATTAGGCATGAGGATAATGTTCAAAGCCCCTTTATACTCAAAATATTAATAATTTTATCAGGCGTAATTAAAAATATTATCTTTATTACCTTTTAATTGATAGAAAAGATTGACATACAGTGTCAGGCTGCATCTCAAATGATTCCTTAGGGTCTCAGCTTTCTGAAGGTGTAAGGCACTTGTATGTGGCACCAACTGCTGACCCACACCACCCCCCCCCCCCCAACACCTCCACCTCACTCAGAACCCAAGAAATGGGCCTGGAGCTTAAGAGGTTAAGTATGCCTCCTCCGCCTTAAAGTAAATTGGCCCTCGGGGAC
>OMKR01047816.1:4746-15357 GCA_900302355.1 Cyttopsis rosea | reverse complement strand
AAATAATGTAATTGAAATCCGGAAAAGGAATATGTATGAAAAAAAGGTTTCAAGTTTGTATAAGTTTATATCAATGAGAAGCTGCACAAATATAATCGTCTCAGGAATTTTGTCATATTTTGCTGGCTTTAATGATGTGTCATGAATAGTTTGGTTCTCAGTACTGTTCAAAGTAATTCTCCTTGACTAGAAGATCGGTGGGCCTTCTGTCACAAGAACTTCTAAACATCAAAATATATTACTTTCAGGGTATCTACATTTAAATATCAGAAAGTTGCTTGAAATGAATAAAATTTCAAGTGAATTATGTTTGTACAGTAAAAAAAAACAAAAAAAAAACAGTTAAAGCGGGAGATTTTGGTAGGGTTTCAATTGGGCGTGGTTGTATTTTACCGAAAGGGGGATAACAAGTTGCATTTCTAGTTGCAATGTACCCAGTATGGGTATTAATAAGAAGTTCAGCAGATGCACATCATAAAATGGATCTCAAATCAAATAAAGATCCTTTAAGCAATGCTCGTTCACACCTGCAAATAAATGCAGCATAATCCGATGACAAGACTATCACATGGACGGGGTTCTAGAACAGCACATTCTCTAAAAATTCAAAATGTTTCTTAAATCAAGTCAATGAAGTTAATATAAAATAGCAAATCAGGCTTTTGCATTGCTCCACGTCTTTAATCACTTCCAAACTGACTTTGTCAAAGTTATTTTTCCCTGATCTCTGTTCACCGTCGCCGCTTCTCACAGACACGCCCCCAGGCGTGCTCGTATGGAAGCCAGTTTGTTGTGTACCTGTAATATGGACAAGAATTAACCTCCAAGTTGAATAGTTTCCGAATATACACATTACGTATTTGCTTTTCTTGACATAAAATCAACCACACAGCTTTTTATAAAGCTCCCCCCTCCCCAAAGTCACCTTTTTTATAGTCAGTCCAACGCTCGTCTAAGCAATTTATCCACATTTTAAAATGTGACAAACCAACAATCGATTTATTGTATTGCTTTTTAAATATTGCAAGTAATTCCTATTATCTTTGCCTGTGTAGGTGCACAAATTTACCGTAAATACAACCCTTCAGTGCATGAAAATCCAACTCTATACTGGACCCTTTGTCGATGGCCTTTAACATTATGGCTTTCGTGAGCAGATGTTGCATTATTTGTAAAAAGTCCAAAACGTTGTTGTCATCTGGTCTTGAATACGTGGATGCAGTTCTTCAGTGTCGACTGCAGATAAATGCTGTGATGGAACACACCGCGAGGATGGTAGAAAGCGATTGTCATTCTTACATTCCCATCGAATGTTCACTTTATCTTCCCCACACACACACACACACTTCGGAGCCTTCCAAACGTCAGCAGTTATGACTGATGCAATAACCGACTTCCAAACAGTGAGCTTCCCGCGCGCGCGCACACGCACACGCACACACACACACACACACACACACACACACATCCTTTCTCTTTGTAGCCCAAATTAAAAAAAGATATTATCCTTCTCGTTAATAATTCTAATAAAATCCCTCTGTTCACTCATCTACTCTGGTAGACTGCATCTTTGTTTAGCCGCGTCATGCCTCCTTGTTGCTCCTCCGCCCTCTAGGGAGAATCCATCATGGCCTCCAGCATCTCAAGGAAAAGTTTATGCATGGGCACCCCGCCCCGGGTTTTGATGCTGTAGAAGGTGGTGAGCGCTCGGCCAGCAGTCTGTCTGAGCAGAGGCAGGGTGAGGAGGAGCCGCCCGGCCCGCTGGGGGTCCTCGGGCCGCCGCTGGCACTCCAGCTCCAGCAGGGCCTGGTGGAGGAGGTCCCGCAGCTTCTGCACCGCCTCCATGTCCTCGATGTAAACCGAGTCTGAAGCAAAAGGGGATCAAGAGATCACGATGAGGCTTTCATTTCCCTATCTTGCCACCACAGTAAACAAAAAATAATTGAACAAATAAATCACCACAAAACAAAAAGTTACCAAGTGCTTCACAGAGAAACATTAAATAAATAAGGACATTTAACACAAACTCAAAAACAAATAGACTTTCTATTTACTATACAAATAGAGGACCTGTGGCGTAAGCAGACAATGCAAGATGACACTATGTTTACAGTAATCGCAGGAGGATCACTGCCGGACGCAAACATATACAGCCTCAGTTGTCTTCTGACAATAACTTTACTTTTTATTTGTTATATTTTAATACCATCAACGAGGGCTGGGCGATAAAACATCGCTATCGCAATATATTTTTCCTCTATGTCAAAATAAAATAGGCTAGATAATTTTCGATAAAGTCTTCCGCAGATCTATCTGTTTGTTTATAGACGCGTTAAGTGGCAACGAAAAGCCAATCTATTTGGACTATGTAAAGCGGACCATTCACCGCTAGCCAATCACGTTTGTCAATATAGAAAGAAGCCCTGCCCCCTCCCTCCTAGGTAGGCTGCATTTGCAAACACAAACTATGGAGCAGACTCGAGGCAGAGCGGCAACGCAGCGTCCTAAATGAGCAACTCGAAGGAGAAGGAGAAAGATGGGGGCCACATCCATCCATAGTTTAGCGTTTTTTTGGGGATATTTAAAAAGCAGACAGTAATTATTCATTGTGTAAAATATGTCGACGAGACGTGCAGAAGAGGGACAACCCCACAAACTGTATTTATTTAGATTTTGGCCGACTTGCCATATTTATTTTGTTTTTTTAATTTAGCAAAATTTTATTTAAGTGAAATGTTAATTAAAGCAGCTGCACTGGTTACTTCTTGTTCACTTCTTACTTACCAGGACATTACGAGTGCTGTGCCATGTTCATTATATAAAAATAATGTTTGCCATTTTATCTTAAGATTTTTACCCCTATTTTTCTTTTATATTTATTTTGTTAAAAAAAGATTAATATACAGAACAATATACACTCACTGAACACTTTATTAAGAACATCTGTACACCTACTTATTCATCATTATCAAATCATGCAGATACGGTTCAGCAACTTCAGTTAATGTTCACATCAACCATCAGAATGGTGAATAAATGTGATGTCGAAAAATGTCTTAGACTGTGGTGATTGTTGGTGCCAGATGGGCTGGTTTGAGTCTTTCTGTAACTGCTGATCTCCTGGGATTTTCACACACAACAGTCTCTAGAGTTTACTCAGAATGGTGCAAAAACACTAAATATAATTTAGGTTTCTAAACGTCTTGTTGATTACTTTGGTGTTTGTATTAAGCTCACCTGAGTTAGTGAGTGCTATGGCTTTCAGCATTACAAATTCCTCTCTGTCCACACTGAGGGCTCGGAAACGGCGGGCTAGTTGACTAATTGCTGCGTTCAGCTCCGTCAGCCCCGCCACGCGTGACATCTCCTCGTCGAGAACAAAGTCCTCTGCGAACACCACCTCGTCCTCGCAGCCCAGGGAGCGGTAGGCGACACCCAGCACCAGCACCTCCAGCCACACGGACTGCAGCACAGACATCTGGTCTGCGAGGGACAGCGACAGGAAGCCTGCGACCACAGAGAGCAAAATGTGTCAGAGACCGTTCGGGACAGACGGGCTGAAATCAGCCGAAAGACCGGGAGATTGGGGAAGTTGAATAGGAATGCAAAGTCTAAAATAAACTGCCATGGAAGATTGTTATTGAAGTAACAATTTTGATCAGATGAACACTGCAGGTGGTGGTATGTTCCTATACATATGCTGATACACAATTAAAATCATTATCAAACAGTGTTGAACATGTCACAGCTGCTGTCATAGATGCTATGGTGAAGATTTTAGTCAAGCATTATGAACTGTGTTTCCAATGGAAACATTGCGGAGCTGGAATCGGCATCAGGAAGTCCCGAAGAAAAACAACAGTGACAACAACAAATGACATGATGTGTCAGCAACGACATTCTTCTACGTCATGCGTATGCAACAGTTATCATTTCCGTAGATATAAGGATCCGTGGTCTTTCCCAATGCAGGATTTCGATTTGTTTGAGTTGCTCTGATATTATCTTACTGCTCTGTCCATTCATGTACGTAAGCAGTCGTTACAGCTACGTAACGAGTCTAATTTTCATTGCCAGCTTCCCACTGTGTTTGTTGACCTATCAATAAACATGTTCTACCATTGAAAAAAAAAAAAAAAAAAAAAAAGGTTGTTCTTTTTCAATCTTCACAACACGGGAAAAGGGAAAACACTGTCGAGCTTGTCTCATATGAAGTGAGTATTTAAACAATTTGGATAAACATAACACGTATCGTATCCGTATAAAACGGAGAAAATAGATGCGTTTTAAACTTTTTACTGTAATCAGGTGAGAAAGAATTTAATAATATATCGCGATACCTTGTCTCGCAATACTTGGTGTATTGCAAAACATAAAGAATAGCAACATCATCGCATCAGGACCCAAGTATCACAATAGTATCGTATCGTGAGATCCCTGGCGATTCCCACCCGTAGACTCCTTATGTAAACAGCAAGACCATTTTAGAGGAATTTATGGTTTACGTGGTAATCGCCAATGAGGGGAGTCTTTAGGCAAGAAATTAAAGCCCTCAAAATGCTTGGACCGGGGGGTGGGAGGTCCCATTTTGCTGTATTCCACCATCGATCAGAATAAAAAAAATTATTGAGAGCGAAAACGCAGGTAACCCGGATGTTGAAAAAACAACAACAAAAAAAACATTGGAGCTTTAAGCCCATTCTTCCGGTAAGGAGCCACTTGATGTATGAATATGACTTGACCACTTGAATATGGCCCCAGATCACCAGTGCTGTTCCCATACTGTCTCAATCTCATCTACTTTTCCTCCCTCCTCCTCCTCCTCCTCCTCCTCCTCCTCACCAGGAATGTGTTTGGCCCAGCCGATGATGACGACCAGCTCGCGGTCAGCAAGGTCACAGAGGGTGGTGAGTGTGCGCTGGGCTGTGTCAGGCTGCAGGGGGTCCGGCATGGCAAACAGCTTCTCTGGCTCTGCCACCAGAAGATGGGATACAATGATGTTGGAGGAGCCTGAAATTCAGAGAACACAGCAAGCCATGTGTCAATGTGAGATCCTAATGGGAAATATATATATTATGATACACCATAACACCACAATATATTAAAGGATTATTTTTGGTTTGCCCCTCTCCAAAAACATGTTTTGACATGAGTAGATAATCTCAATATTGGGTATCTACTACGTACGTAGAAAAGCTAATAAACTTTAATCAAATAACTCTCGTTAGGTAAGGGTTTAGTGTGTAATGTAAGGCAGATCAATACTTTGCATTGTAAAATTCTTAAAAAAATAAAACGTATGTAAAACCAACCTTTTTCGCCCTCCTTTCTGAGGGGTAGAGGGGCACTCTGGTACGTTGCATTCTCAACTTCTGGACGCCTTTTGTACTTCTGCCTTCCTCCTCTGACCCTGTCTAGACGAACCCCTACATCATAAAACACAAAAAGGAATTAGGAGTTCTGGCTCGCATCAAGAGGTAAAATTTATATAAATGAGCTCACTAAATCTGTATCAAGTTTAAATGGACACAAACAGCCAAGCTGCAACTATTACAGCCAGAGCTAGTAGCTAATGCAGAAGTGCTTTAAACTGCAGTTCAGCTAATGGCCACTAGATGCTGCTTCAGATAACCTCTGACTGAATAGAAGTCAACAGAAAAACGACGCTTCTTGCTATAAATAGCAATATAAAGAAATATAAAGTCCACAAGACTTTAAGGTCTCAATATCCAAGTTTACTTCTTCAAATGGGTGTCATGGTTATGAGTTCGAAAATTCCATAAAGACGATGTTATGGTTAAAGGGGGCACATTTTGGGGTCTGCATCGATTGACAGGTCTCTCGTTCACATTCACACCAAGACTAACCCCAATTTCAAGGATGAAATAATCTCTTCAACGGAACAAGACACAGAAGCTATGTTGATTTCTTTTTTTTTTTTTGCAGTCTACGAACACAACTCACCCTCTTTCAGCATGCCTACTTTGAGGCACTTGGTGAAGCGGCATGCCTGGCAAGCCTTCCTGCGTCTTTTGGTGATCTCGCACTCATTGGATGCTGGACAGCTATACTCAATATTACCTTGGTGGAATAACAGAAAAGCTCCATTTAGTTAAAAGAAAAAAAGAATGAAACCTGCATGGCATTTCCTATGTGCAGGATGAGACTGATTCTGCGTCCCAAATGGCACACTAGCATACTATGTAGTATACCAACGAAGCGTTTTGGTATTTCAGAAACAATAGTACGCTCAAATAGTATGTAAAAAGTACCATTATGACATACTACATTAAATATTTTATGTAATAATACATGAAACACTGCACACTATGAGACACAGTAAAAGTTTCCATGCAGTCTTATCATGACTCTTGATGAACCTTACATATGATGATGTAGAATATCCAAAAAGCCATCGATCTTTTTACTCACTAGAGGCAGACAGTAATATTAACATGTAGTATGTAGTACGTAGAATGCCATTTTGGACGTAGGGAGAGAACATCTTTTTAATACCTGTGCATAATGTGCATTCTCCTTAATGCCTTAATACTAAACTTAATGCCACAAACCTTGGATCGTTCTCTTGAAGAACGCTTTGCAGGCTTCACACGAGGCCACGCCGTAGTGGTAGCCCGAAGCTACGTCCCCACACACTAAACACAGCCTCTTGGGTAGTGTGCTCAGCGCGTACTTGCAGCGTCCTCCCCCACTGCCCGTGGAGCCCTCCTCTGCTCCATCACCAGCCTCCTCCTTGAAGTGGCAGCGCATGGCCGGTGTGTAGAGAGGTGGAGAATAGCGCCTGGAACCATCTCCTCTGGTGCCACCACCGCCGCTATGGGAGGAGTCTGAGGAGGCCCCACCAGGGCTGGTGCGACCTCCCCCGCCTCCTTCCGGGCTGCTCGGTTCAGCCTTTATGTAGAGATCGGGCCGACGCTCCCGGGAAGACATGACGTCTGGGAGAGAGATAGAGAAAGATAATCTAAAATAAGCTGAGTCAAATGTTTCAGTGTATACACGCAGTGTTTGAGCCAAGTTAAGGAGAGTGAAATCCCAGTCTTTGCACACAGAGCGTTTTATTTTCTCTCTGCACTCCAAGGAAATAGACAATGCTCCAATCACACTCCAATCCATAGATATTTAGCTTTAAAACATAATTTCACCAACGCAGTTATTAATTATGCAATATTTTGGTTTGCATGAATAACAATTATACCATTGTGAAATCATTCCAAGAAACATTCTTTAGCTGCTTTCACACATGCACTGCAACCCTGAACTTATCTAGACATTACCCGGAGCTGTATGTGAGAACGCAAATGTCCCAATCAGTTGGACCGGACATTAAACTGACTTTACCCTGCCAGCACCCTAGTACAAAGTCTGCGTAATGTCCGATTGAACCCATGTGTGAATAGAGCAGGTGATTGTCCGGAGAATTCACAGTGAGCAAGTAGAGTGGGCATGTTGAGGACGCATCTATCAGAGCCCGGTCGATATATCGGCCATTATTTGACTTTTTTGACCACATCAGGATTGGCACTAATACAGCCGATGTGTCCAGAAGTATAATAAACAAAATAACATTGATTATTTATTCTGTACTTATCTGTTTTACACAACTTTTAAGTTACTCACCAAAATAAGCACAGGAGTCTGACTAGGTATTATAAATCCACGTTTGTTTACACTCGTGTTTAGACGCCAACACGGCTCTCCAAGCAGGAAGCAATGCTGCGTTCGTGGGAAACTCCGTGAAAACTAAGTTATGATGTGTTCACTGGAACTCGGGACTTTTAATTTAATATCATCTTTTACATTTTTTTTAATCTATCTATCTATTAAACACACATTGTGTGTTTAATTTTATTTGTTTACTTATAAGTAAAATGTTCTCAAATTACAGAAACTTTAATAAAATATAATTTTTTCAAATTAGCCCAATTAGGTGGGCTAGGACTCGCTCCATCTGAGAGAAAAAAATCTATTTAAAAATATATAATATATATTTTTTTTATTATGACCAAGTAATACGCTGTGGAATCTGCGCACGGTGCGTCGGGACTCGGGACACAGCCTCTGCCTGTCAGGAGCGGCAAAGCGGTGGGGTAGAGTGCGCCGTTATTAGAGCTCCCGCCGAAGATGGTGACGAGAAGCGGCGTGTCTTCACCCAGCTTTTCCGCACAAGTGTCACCGACGCCACCGGCCAAGTGGCGCCACCCCTCGCCTAAACCAAACAGAGTATTTCCAGTAAGTGAGAACGCACCTTAAACGGACAATCTCCTGTTGTGTGCTACATGTGTGAAAGGGCAACACCAGACAATGTCCGGACCTGATTCTCTGGACATTGTACAAAGTTCATATGAGAAAACAGCTTTTGTTTTTGGTGGCCACCTATGGTCAAAAGCGGTAATTGCAGGCGTGTTTTTAGACTTCACTTCCCAGAGTTCCAAGTCTTGCCTGTGTGACCTCAGTCAGTCCTCGCTCATGATCGCTTTGCTGTTTTGACTGTTTGCCTTCATCTGAACATCTTATCGTTTCTTTTTCTTTGGATTTGGACTTGTTTTTGAAGTTTCATCGTCAGTAGTCATCGATCTTTTCTGTGTTTGTTCGGCCATAGTAAACGTTTAGCGAGTCTGTTGCGTTAGCTCCACCTACCCTCTCTGGTGGACCAACCACTGCTGGGTGATGGAAAACGCGTAACTGCGCCGCTTGTGATTTTTCCGGGAATGTCGCCACCGACACCCGGTTCTTAATATTCAGAATACTGCAAATCCAAGGCAGCTTTCATCAGTGGGCCATTGGCTCAGTCACCTTTGTGCTACATCATTCGGCGATAGATAGTGACTTAACAGACATTTATTTAAATGAAAATCTTTGAGATTGGCACTTCGGCCTGCTCTGCACACATTTTGATCCACATCAATTAAGACTAAGTAAGGATAGTCAGACTCTCCTGGTGAAGTCCAGTTTAGACACAAATAAAGAAAAACCTTCCCTGGATTTGGCATGAGTGATTGGTTGAGCAGAGTGAAACACATATCCTAATGACAGATTTATTATACAGTAACTTCAGGTGTATAAAATTGCAATTGGCAGTGCATTGTGATTTTAGCAGATTAAGTATATAGTCATAGCAGGGATAGACAACAAAACCCATGGCCGGGGGCCACTATGGGATTGTACGAGTTAATTGACCAGTGACTTGCCCGGTCAGGCCAGTACAACAAATGGATATTATTTGTTCTCTTTGTACAAATCATTTTTCCAGTTTGTTCGGCTTTAAATTGTGGATCTTCGAAATAAGATGAAGTGCATAGTTCAACAATCAAAACCAAACAGAATCAGAATTAATAAAAGTACAGAGTAAAGTACATTTGTACCATCCAAAATGCTGCCTTATGCTACTTGGCAGGAACACGACATTAAGAAAAATAAAATTTGCCAGTGAGTGCAAAATGCAGAACCTCCATATATAAATATGACTTCTCATATACCAAATGTCCCCTAATGCTAGACTCAACTTGAACGATGAGACTACTGGGGAATAAGATGAATTGTAAACTCAAATTGTAAATGCACAAGATAGTGTTTTGCCAGCATTTCAGCAATATTGAGCAAGCAATTCATTATTTTGTGTCGAGTGCATAGCCACTGGATACAGAACGTCAAGTCTCAAATACTCAATCTTCCCTGCCCATATTGCTAGATTTGTTTTAATATTACTGGCATGGCACGTTTAAGGACAGCTGGCTGACCTTACGGTTGCAGGGAAGCCATTCTACCAGTCAACGTGGGTTAAAACCCTGTGGCAAAAAACATCTAACCTCTCAGAGTGGGGGGAGTTTGACATTGACAAATTGCAATTTGTCAATAGGATGCTGGCATATTGCCTTTACGAATCCATTTGAAAAAGGTCACAATATTTTGGTGGCAGATGGCAAAAAAAAAAAATAATAATAATGTAATTAGTCCTACTGGGGATCTTACCCAGAACTGTTGATTTAGTTCTTGGAAATTAGTGACTAATAAAAAATACGGTAGTCGATAGTAATATTGAAAGTAATGTTTGGAATTCACTTATTCTGTCAGTCAGAGGAAAGCAACCTCCAAGCAACGGGCTTGGAACAGTGATCACCTGAGAACAGTGATTCTCACCTGTTATCCCATCAAGGACCCTCAACTTGATATGCATTAGGCCACTGAACAAATTTGATCTGGAAGCCAAATCTGAGAAGATGTTTACTGTTATGTGCCTGCGGAGAAAACTAAAAAAAAAAACTAAAAAAACCCCACGGATCTTAACTCTTCGCCTTTGGCGAAAGGAAGTGGAGAGTAAACACTTCTGTATATTTCTCATTATTTGACCAAGACAGCAAACGCCATGATTTAAAGGTGCAGTGTGTAAGATTTAGCGACGCCTAGCGTGTAGGAGAAGCTACGGCGGCCGCCAAGTCCGTTCCGCTAGATGCCACTAAATCTCACTCATTATTTTCTTCCATAATGGTTTAGTCCAAACGTACATATGTGTCCATACTAGAGTTGCAGAGACAACAGTGAAACTACTGTAGGATCAAAACATCATTTTGATGTAATTTTGCCCCCCCCCCC
>OMKR01047814.1:6063-18498 GCA_900302355.1 Cyttopsis rosea | reverse complement strand
CGTCCCCGTCCCCACCAGCAGAGGAACGGTGACATGTAATGGACAGGGAGGTGCAGTGAGGTGGAAGGAAACATGTCTTGTGTTATATTTTGGAAAATGGAAATGGAAAGGAAATGATGTAATTCCCCTTTGCTATTGTTGGAGGCAGTATTTTGTGGTTTAAAATCAAAACTGTTTGCAGTTGAAGCCTTTGAAACAGGGGTGCGAATGTCAAAGTTGAGAAATATTTGCTTTGGAAGAGAGGTGCTTAAAAACATCCTTAATTTGTAAGTCGTATAAAATACAAAGTTGAAATAAAATACAAAGGATGTGCAATATTTTAGATTTAGATTCGATTTCAGATCAACAAAAGAAAACATATTTTTCTCCAAGTATTTTGGTTCTATTAATGCTATATTGCCACTTAGCATTGACACTGTTTTTGACACTAATTTGGGTGTAATTCCTGCCTGGCCCCTGCAGAAAGTATGTTGTATTCTGCCTAAAACCCATTTACATGTTCTGCCTGTGTTACCCAAGGTTATAAAACTACTTGGCCGCTGTCAACTTAATAAGAGAGGGGGGCACGGAATTGTCAGAGGAAACAGGCTTTGACAGACAAGTGGCTGGGGGGCTGAGAGGTAAGGGCCTGAGGTTTTTGGGACCATAACCAATTATGTTAACAAGCAGCACATTTTAGTGTCTTGAGAGTTGAGTTGAGTCCTGTCTTATCAGTTCAACTAGATAAAAAAACATAGTTAATGTTAAACAAGCATCAAGTTTCTTTTCACCTCAAGTTCAGCTAATTGACGTTAGTCCTGTTCTAGATTGAGTCCCTAGCGTGGCATCGCCAGACTAATTCGCAAATGCGTATTGGTCTGGAATCTCAGTTCATTTTTGATTTCCAAGCGGCTTTACCAACGGGCGCAAAGACCAAAATGTCTCTGGACGCAATTGGATAGACCGACAACCAATCACAGAAGCGACATGTGGGATGTAGCTCTGAGCGATGGAAAAATGGCGACTGTGATTGGCCCGACCATAAAATGGTCGGGTGGAAATCGGTTTGAATGGGAGGGTGGTCAGACCAATCTGCCAGAGCAAATGAAACATGAGTTCGCAGATTGGTCTGGTTCCCAGGCTGTGATCACACAATGGCTGTCTTGTTTGGGGGCCCCAACCCATTGTGGACCCAAGTGTGGGCTTATATCATTTTCTTGGTCGAGATGGCGCGCTGAAAACTTAACGGAGGTGGTTGCCACATTGTGACCCCAGTGCCCCACTAACAGTGTAATCCTTTAATTATTGTGGTTGGCTGAGTTTCAGACAGCAGATACAAGACCAATATCCACATGCAAAACTCCCTGTGGCAGCAGATGGCCCGCTTGGTGCTGGCTAGCTGGGAATTGCGGTAAAACCCTCGAGAAAGGCATGAATGTTTGTGCAATTGTTCTCAGAAGGACCTTTTTCTATCTGCATACAATAGCCAGGACCTTCTGTTTGGAGAAGCCATTTATCTTGGCCACTGACTTGAACATGAATAGAGGGAGCTGGGTGCTCCCATGGAGCCTGTATCCCACACCTGCCAGTGGTATGGGAGGAAGATAAGAGATAGCAGCCTTTGAAGGTAATGACATTTTGCACTTGGCATCTCCTTGGTATCTCTTACACGCTAAAACGTGACATTTGTCTGGTTTCTGGGAGAATAAGATTGCATAATGTCCACCACATGTATCGCTGTATCTGCTCTGTCGTCGCAGGAAGAAGTACTTTTGCCTTCATCCCTTAAGAAGCTTACCCCTGAACCATGAGGCTATAATACTTCCTCAAAGGCACTATCATTGATGGTTTTTAATCAAAAACCCTTAAACAGAAGTGTCTGATGCTAAATGTAGTATAGAGAAGAAGACTCAGAAGAACACACCGTCTTCCTACTTGGAGAGTGTAGTCTAAAGAGTCTTCTTGTCTATTGCCTACTGCCATTGGGCATTTGCTGCAACACTCCTGTCTGTAAGATATCATTAGGTGTGGTCTTTTTTACAGTCAAGTGCTACATGTAGTGAAAATCAAACAAAAGACATCAGATTCGGCAGCTTTGCGTCTCCGTGACTTTAGACAAAGTCACAATCAACGTGATGTCAAATCACCAGCAATCGGCAGCTGATGAATCGGTTCTCAAGGAGACGGGGGATTTCCATGCCCATGTACACATCTCAGCAGAAGGCGGAGAGAAATAGTACGTACGGTAGTGTTCCATCGGGTTCCAAGTATAAGACGTACAACGGCCACGTAGGCCACTATAACCGTACCAGGCCACAGACTACGGAGGTGAAATAACGATACCAGAAAAAAAAAAAAACAAGCAGACGCTGGGACCATCGCTGCCGCTGCTCTACCAAAATACTTAACACAGAATCTTCCTTCAGAGGTGTAACGGATCCAAAAAACACAGTCACAACAAGCTAAGTTAAGAAACTGGAGCATCATGTCTCCCAGTACCTTAAAGTATCACAACATAAAGTGGATTAAATCAACCGCTGTGATCTCTCTTCGTCTATTTCCTGCCAGCCATACACTGTCAGATTACTATGTTTTCGTGACGTATTTCTTGACGTATTCTTTCTTGAAATATAGCAAAACCACAAAGCCTATGTCTCATTAAATCGATGTTTTCTTGTTATTATAAAATACTAGGTGGTTTTCTTTCTTGTGCTGCTCTATAAAGCCAGTTTGTGCATTCGGCTATTTGAATTGTCTGCGGAGGACTTTAAGGGAAAGGCTTGTTTTTTTTATTGGTTGTCGGCTACTAAGGGGCAGATAAATCTTTCATGCAGTTCCTTGACATTGGCTGTCCTGACTTTAAGTCAGCTAATCAGTCGTCTAAAGTCTTTCTCAGTAAATCAAGAGTGGCAAAAATAGCTTGGAGAGAGAGAGAGAGAGAGAGAGAGAGAGAGAGAGAGAGAGAGAGAGAGAGAGAGAGAGAGCGAGCGAGAGAGGAGCAGAGTGTGTGTACTGAGTCTATATGAGTCGCTCTGGATGCTTGTGTGCTTGTTTCACAGTCAGTGAGAATGAAAGATAAGGAAAGAGATGGGGTCGCTCTCTTTCTCGACAGGTACTTCATGTATCTTCCGCATCCAGCCGTGGCATTAAATACCAGACAAATATTATATAGCCTTCTCCTCCATCGCTTTGACATCATGACAGTGCTGGAGAGGACGTTGGTGCAGCAAATGGAGTGAGGAATTGTCTCTGATGTTATAAATTATCCAGTTTATTAATCTGTATATATGTCACTGCTAAATACTTTGATATTTCATCACTGACAGTGATGACTCCTGTCTATAAGTACATCATTGCTCATACATAAGTCCCGAAACGACTGGATTAACACCTTAAAGTGGTTGTGTGAAAGATAATTCATGTATAATTTCAAGTAGTTTAAATCCACATGTGGTGTACAGTATATCTGCATAATATCTGAGCAGTCTTTTGTTTTCACCAATCAACATAAAATTCGACATTTTCACATTAATTGCACAACCATCGTGTTAGGATCATCATCACCACGTGCGGCTAGAAATTGCACAGTGACACGTTAAAGGGAAATTTGTTTATTTTTGTCGATCTTGCCCAGATTCCGACAAGAAGGTCGATACCAATTTCATCCCTGTGCGTCCTGAACCGAGATAGCGACGGGCTCCATGCTAACTGTGTTAGCTCAATCCATGGCTGCAGAGGGGATCAGCTAGCCTAGCTCCTGTGAAATTAGGGAAACACACCTTCCCAGCATCTCAAAAGGGGAGTTAATTAAGCGACACGTTGCAATTTTATGACAAATAAACATGAAAACAAGCTCTTACTGTCGCTATTTTGAACAACTTTTTGACGCATCAGAGTTAACGTTAACATCAACAAAACTCAGCTGACTGAACTGGCAACCCGACAGCTAAAACGCTAATGATCACGGATGGAAAAATGGCTAATATCAGAAAATAGTTCTGAATGTACTTTTAACGTTGTAGTCTTTATTTTGCAGCCATTCCAAACGTGAACACCCAAATGCAGTTGTGTATTATTTACTTATTGAGGAAGTGTTATATTGTACTGCAAGTTCTGAATTCTCCTCTGGACATCGGCAGAATGTTCCATAAGCTCCAGACAGTTTAAATCAATAAACAGTTACTGTAGGGTAAGGCTCTGCTTGATTGCTTATTTGGTGGATTACAAACCGGAAGGCATCCGGTAGAAATTGAACCGTTCCTGAAAAAAAAACCCTAAATAAGGGAGAAGGATATTAAGTCTATAAGTGCATCTTTGTTTTGAGGTTAAAATCGTTATGTTCGGGTCTCGTCGGGCCATGGCAACAAAACATCCTAAGAAATAAAGATTGGCCTTTAAAAAGGTAACAAATCGACCTTGGTGGTAAGCTATTGAGTATCAATCAAAATACAAGCTATATTATTTCTGAAAAGATTCACAAACATCCAATAAACAAATGCATACTGAAAACTGGATAATTGCACATACAGTAATAACACTCCAGGACAATGATAATGAACAGTTGCATATTACAGGAGATGTACAGTAACAGGTTTCAAGACAAAGGTATTCAAGCATACGATGCATACATGTTAGACAACAAACTGAAGTTGATCCATGAAGGTAAATATATTTACAGTACAGCACAACAATGAAGGAAACAAGATGCCACCAGACTTTGCAGCTTTAGAGCTTTGCGTTTACAGTATGTTCACGGATGCTTGTGCAAGCTGCTTTCGCAAAAGGTAAACCAAAGGGAATACTTGGTGCACAAGCCGCCTCTGCTTTAAATGAGCAGATGGTGTGCCTGACACAGGACAGCAACGGCAGAATGCAGACACTCGGAGGTAACTCTGCTGGGTTTGTTTTATTTAAAAGAAGAGCGCATTGCATCAATACCACGATAAGCATGAAACAATGCCGTACTTAAAATGATGCGATTCGTGATTGCTTCCAAAGTAGAGATGGCACGATACCACTTTTTATTCTCCCGTAGGCCTACCGAACCCTTGGATGTCTGCTGATAGCAACAACTAGTGCGCTATGTGAGCTATTTTTATTGATGCACTTTTCTTAAGAGGGCCATGGAAAAGTCCCATGATCACACTGCCTTAGAGGAAGATGTACATTGCCAACAACTTGACTTGCTGTACCCAGTACATATCAAAAGTAGATATGTATGTTCAAAATTACAGCATTAAAAAAATACTTTACTTCACAACAGCAATGCTGCAAAAAAAAGGGAGGGTTAGGGATCAGATTCATACTTTTTCCCCTCCAATATCCATCCAACTTTTGTTACAGGTGTGGGCCCAATACCGAAACAGACATGTGATTGGTGCCATCTCTATTACAAAGGCTGAGGTCAAATCTATTTTCCCCAAACAAGACAGCAGGTATTCCCCCAAAAAGGCGAAAGAACATTTGACCGGCAATGGATACCAGATTATAAAGAAGCCGGTGCCATCTGAGCAACACAGGCTTACCGCCGCGTTGGAGACCGCTCTCATTCATTTCTCAGAATGGCGTCCAGCTGTTGTGGGGTCAGCGGGCAGCGGACAGTGTGGGATTGTTTTGGTCTCCGTATGACTCCACTTGGCTGCCAACGACTTCAGCAGCACTTGGAGACACAGCTGGGATGCGGCGCCGATCTCCTGCCACGCCTACACAACAAACGCCGAGGTGCCTTTGAGCAAAGGCATTTTGCCCCGGAATTGCTCCGGTGCAAGTGAGGGAAAACCGGAGACTATAGTTATGTGTTTGTACCGGACTTTGCTTAGAGATCGTGAGCCTTTTCAAGCCTTTTCAAAAGAAAATGTAGAACGTCGATACATTCTAGATTAAGTCTTATTTTGTTACGTGGACCCTAAAGATTTTTATCCACAAAAATCTTGTTTAAACTAATTTTTGCACCACTGCAGAAAACATAATCAGATTGCTCTGAAAAGTTATAGAAATCTATAAAAACACACTCTCTAATTCATTTCTCAACCACTGATTCATTGATGTGTGTATTGTTAGACTGGGTTGTTAGAGCTAGCTGTGCATCTAAATTATTAAATTAAATTGAATAATATCATTGATATGATATGGCAGGCCTGTTTATTGACCCAGAAACCAACTGATAAAGAATAGATGAGTAAATATCTTTGGTATGAAAGCTTTGATGTGGCAAGTGACGATCTGATGATTTAATTTGACGTGGCGAGCAACGACTGCATGATGGTGTGGGACCTGCGGGAGCCACATCGCAGTTGGAAACAGCGTTTCAAAATATAAGCATAGCATCGGAAATTCCTTACACTCCACCAAGAAGTGGACACGGACGCGGTCCACTTGAAATGGACCAGCGACACCAGCTTTGGACCAGGACCCACCACTTGAGCACCACTGTCCTAATGGGCATAATTCACAACCGATTATTAAACTTTTACCAAACTTCAATCCTCACTAAATCATTCAATTATAACACCAGCCAACTATAATAGCCACTCCAGTAGATGAGAAAGATGAGAAAGATGAGAGCTGCAGCTAATGACCCATTGACAGAGACGCTTTGGGCAGAGCCAAGATGTGACCCTGTTTTTGTTACTTTAAAGTCTTACACGCGTGTGTGTAGATAGGGCATCATATATAATAAGTGTATGTGTGTGCGTGTGTTTGTGTGTGAGTGCTGAAAACAGGAAGAGAGAAGTGTGGCTAATGAGGTCCACCTGGAGTGGACATGTACTAGGGATGAATAGTGACAGGCCTGCAAAATGTGTGTCTGCTTGTGTGTGTGCACGTCTCCTCTCCGCTCGTGTGTGTATGCCCTTGGCTGCTCACTGTCACCCCACACGTCATTAACTTTGCCGCAAACTCCATGTCCATGCTCTCCTTTACCTTCTTCTCTGTCATGTCGAATGTGAATGATGGACGTCAAAGCCGTGTGGGGCAAAGTCCAAGGCAGAACCAGACCTAGTTGTTTAGTTAGGTGTCCGGTCCTATAGTTTGGAGAGGACGTATACAGTAGGTTACTTGTTGTCAGTTGACGATCATCATTCTTTACATATGCTGTGATTACGTTACCTTTCCGGTGACAAGCTTGTTTCACGATCCTCTTTGTGCGGCTGTTCCCAAATTAATCTCAGAGAAAAGTAAAGAAATCGATTTTTTCACTTGGAGCCCGGATAGGTTATGATACACTGATATCGCCTTGTGCCAACATTCAATCATCGTTTGGTGAAGATGAATTGGAAGCCAATGGACTACGGCGTAATGGCGCTGTTTGGGTGGTGTGTGCTGTTTCAGCCGGTGAGCTCTAACAGTCAGATTATTTACGCCTTCGAACTCGGGAAAATGCTACGGGCTGACTGAGGGGAAAGGAAAATCATCTCCTTTCACAAACTCTGAGAACTGTCACTGATGAGTTATGCTGTGCGTGCATCCTGAGAATCTCATATCCTTCTAAATTCTTTGCATTACATGGCCTTCAATGGCGCATCGCCACTGACTAAATAATCACCGTTCCATCCACACTTGTATTAATTAGTCCCAGTGAGGCAACACATTGAGAAAGAATGTGTGGAAATTGGCTTGTATACCATGTTGTATACAATATACATACGCTCTGCAGTGTGGTTCTCCTTGCACGTTCAATAAATGAGTGGTCATTAACATGGAAGTATGTGTATGGTAATTCATGCAATTTATGCGCGCTAGATGCAATGTGTATGGCTGTCCGACGCCCGTGTGTGGCGGCCCGTGACTGCAGCTCGGGGAAAGTCTCTCCAGTTAATTACCCTGCTGGTAGTGTGCAGTGGGAAGGTCAGAGGACTACGACAGATTGACAGGCTGCTCTGTGATTGGCTGTCTCCACTGACGGTCTGAGAGGGCATCACACTATCATGGTGACAGCTTGGACTCACTGTGCCCCGTGAAAACACACAAGAGTGAAGGGGATGCCTCTTATTATACGCAGGAAGAAATATTTTCAGCCTTTTTTTGGTCTATTATCTGTATCTCAAAAGTGTATATAAGATAAGATTAAAGAAAAACAGTAGGTCTAGTTCAATTGTATTGCCATTATACTTACTGTGCAACACAAAGAATGTGTTGTAGGAACAGCGTAGGTTTCCGAATACAACATGCAATTTCTTTGAATTATATCACAATATGGTAATCATGACCATGTGTTAGTTTAGGAGCCGGGAGCTGGAATCAGTTTACAATGAGAGAGAAATGGGATTTGTTGAAACAGGACTATCAGTTTTGATCTGCAACTTCATGCTTCATCCTCGCAAAAGACATGCTTTTTATGGTCATCTCAAATTTGTCACATGTACTGTAAGTTGTTTTTATCTCTGTATTTATTTCTTATTTTTTTTATTTCAGGACACACATTCTCGTAAAAACATTGACCTCTGTCTAATAAGCGTTTCCGTTCCTGATTCTGGTCACGTCCTGCCATTCGCCTCCTGCTCGGCAACTTTATTTCTCACCATGTTCATTTACCCTTCTCACATGTCCTTTCTACTATAACAGTTCTCTCACGAGTCTCCATTTCCCTGTTCGTCCGCAATATCGCTGTTCTAAAGATGTCTTCATCTCCAAGTGAGCAGGGAGTGAGAGAGACAGAAAGAAAGAAAGAAAGAAAGAAAGAGAGGCCTTTGCCAATTGATTATGAAATGCAATAGCAAATCTGTCTGAATCATAACAATTACTGAAGTCACCATAACAAAGTGCACTCATAAAGAAAAGACACTCCAATTTCATTCAAATATGTACATAGTACAATGTGTTCAAAATATTAAAAGGAGCCAGTGTTCTGTATCTGCATTCTTAACACTGGAGCAATCAGCGGGTCGCAATATCAAAAGCCTTTCTGGCCTTGAGCTTCCATCCACAGTCCATGAATAATATTTCCCATTCAAAGAAACATTGGGCATGCTTCGGACGTTCTAAGTTTGGCCAATGGATTTATTTTATTTTATTTTATTTTATTACTATAATTTTTTTTATAATATGTAGTTATGATCATTTAATATTATGAGTCAAACGTATTCTTCTAATTATGTCATACGGTAGATCATACCTCAAAAAGTCACACACCCCCTTTCCCGATGGTATTGATTTCTTCCAAAAGTTGCAGGATCAAATGGGTTCACAACAGCAGCTATGCACCAGAGTTGCCAAGTCCGCTTATAATACACGGCTTTGGGATTTAAAAGTAGTTTGAAACCACCTTGTACATGTTAAAATAGATAAAAGGGAACGTTGTTCACACGTTAACGATACGCGCCACCATGTTGCCGTGACGTGCCAGATATGAGATGGATAAACCCCCCCACTCTAATTATGCCCCCTCAGAATTTTGGCTTGCATGACGCCCCTGTGAGTAAGTATATGTAAGTATGTAAGTATAAGTCTGTCTTCTACATAAGTGTGGTTGCTCTCTGTGTATGCCTTTACTCATCTGAGAGAAATTTTGAGAAACATGAATTATGAATCTCGTGCCGTACACAGATAAAAAGCAGTAATGAAGCTGGCAGAACAACTGGATAGGCTGCATATTTAAAGAGGCTGCTTCCTCTGTGGACATGTCATCTGGGCATTAAAGTTTCAGGCGTTGTGATAGTCCAACATTAGGCGGACTGCACGGTGACTGAGCCGGAGATGACAGCATTATCAGGGTTGATGGCTGCAGGAAACCAGAGCTGCAAGGGCAAGGTTGATGTCATTTGATGTCTCTAAGCCTTTAATGCTTGTGCACGCCACCTGTGCCAAGAATATAATATAACTTAGGCCGTTTACTGTAGTAACAATAATTCACACAAACGCGTGCTTGTGTGAATTATTTAGTGGTGGAAAACATACAATTTGTTTTTACCTACAAATTCATCTCATCACACTTCAATCTCATTTTTCACATGACAAACTCAACACAAATGCTATGAGCTTACTACTGACCTAAGGTGTTAATGTCACTCAGTCAGAATCACTCTACAAATGTACTTGATAATTATTTCACCAAGAGGCTCCCGACTTGATAATGAAATCTCAACAAATTAGAGGGAAGCCGGACAAAAAAAAAAGTGGTTCTTCACACATCTACAGTATATTGCGAGACAGGTGCGTAGGAGAGGAACTGGAAGCCCAGAAGCTACTCAAAAAGACTCCAGCACACTGTCTTGACTTGCAATCCAAATACTTAATGGAGACCAAAGCAAAGTTAAAATCTGGAAATTCTATCAAATCAAAGTAACACATTGATTTACAGGATCTACTCAATATGCTTAAGAAGCTGCGTGGGATGCATATGAAATATGGAGTGGAGAACTTGACAGGTTTGGGGTTCATAACTGATGAAAATTTGCAATTTCCTGTTCGCCAAATCTGAATTCGTTATTCATTATTTCCCCACTCCCTATGCCCCTAAGAAGCAATACACAATGACTATGATGAAAACGTTTATTTTTAGATTTATTAATTAACACAATAAAAAAGTACAAAATAAATTAAATTAAATGAAAAGAAAAGAAACCAGAAATGGTACCTATGACATATGACGTATGAGAAAGAGAAAACAAGCTAATAATTCCACTTCCGATACTGATTTGTTGAAATATGCTCTTCCTGGCTCACCGAGGGCCCTCTCAAACAAACTAACCAGCCATGATGTCATCAGGCTCCGATCCAGCGGCAAAACAAACACACGGTGTCCAAACACCAGGGGAAGATAAGGCGGCCATTTCCCATCGATCACAAAATAGACTTACACACTTGCATTGAGTGGTGCATGGTCCATTTCCACGAGTTGTGCAACAAGTGATATGCTGAAATAACAAGATATAATACCACATGGAAGGACAAAACATGGCGAGCGTGAAAATGGGCTCCAGTGTGTGTGTGTGTGTGTGTGTGTGCGTGTGTACACCTTACAGTGTATAAAAAAAACAGGAATCTAATCAAACAAAAACGAAATTTCCTCCTCTCAGATATGCTTTCAGATATGCATGACAGAGCTCATTTACAACAGCCACTGAAGTCCTGAAGTCATTTTGATGATGATGTCACGCATAACATCAGCATGGAAATATGGAACAAAATTAAGTTTCATCTTGCACATTTATTCTAAAGTTGCATCTGCACATTTATTCTCACCCTATTAATAATTTTTCAATTTACTTACAATAGTCTGGCATTACCTCATTAACAACACTGCACTGTCAGAGGGAGAAGTGTGACATTTATGACTTTATAAGAATTTAAAGGCCCCGAGTGGCTATTTCTGTAAATGGCCGCTGGTGATCCAATTACATACTATGACAGGTACTAATAGATCATGGGATGTGGTGATGTCATGTAGGAGCACAGCAGCCATATGGTGACCAGAGGTACAGCAACCACTGACGACCAACATGATGAGATAAACATTTCTATGGAGGCACCCTGCGGTGATCTTCAGGTGAGTGCCTCAGTAAAATAATAAAGCAAAGCATGGGTCAATTTATCCAAGTCACTACAGTATGCAAGGGTTTTGTCATCTCACAAGACGCAGTTTCATGAATGAACGTTATTATTATTAATAGATACTGTACGTCAGGTCAGCTGCTGGGAATTCTCAGAATCATTACGCTATAACCAGTGCTAGTCAGGGAGGTGGGTGTGCAATTAAAGAAGAGGGGGGGCGGTTATTAAGGAGGAGGTGGGACCAATGTCCAACAGTATATACTGCATTTCAGTGGATATTAGGTGGTGGGTGAGTACACTGTAAATTGACAGGAAAATAGGTGGGTTTACTCTGTACACCTGCCTATGCCTATAAACGCAGAGTACTTGAATGTAGTGTGTAGTAAATCTACAGGTATAAGATTGTGTGTGTTGTCGCATGTTTTTCTGGTTCTTTTAATCTTTTAAGGGTCCTTTAATGGTATTACTGAGCAGAGTCTTTATCAATTGCGCAAAGTTGTGCTAAATATTTAAAATATTGTTTTTCCTTTTCTTTTAACTTGGTAGTAAACAAAATGTTGGACTTGAATCTTTAATTCATTGCGTCTTGGCATGGCTGACGCACTGTTATCCAGACTGTGTAGAAACCTTCCGCCGTGTGTCCCTGCTTCTGAATGTTTGATTTAAACAATGGGAAGTCATCTTTGATCCCATCCTTCAAGTTAACAGAGGCACAGGGTAACAAATGTGCACATTTACCATCACATTACCACATTATCTTATACGTGAGAAGAATAATAATGATTAAAAGCCTTTTCATATTGTTGAATATTATTTTTCCAAAAATGACCCTGCAATTGACATATTTTTTCACTTATTTGAAACAAGTCTAGTCTTTCTCAGCACAATTTAAAGTGTGATAAAGAAAGATGTTTTTGGGAGTGTGTCATACAAACAGTATGTTTTTCACTCAATTGCCTGCAGGAA
>OMKR01047800.1:0-11425 GCA_900302355.1 Cyttopsis rosea | reverse complement strand
ATGCGCCCCCCCCCCCCCCCCCCATCTGAGTAACTCCACCCACAGCTTGAGAACTGCCTTTGCGAAGGTGCGGCATTTTCTTCTGGAAAAAAAAAGCGATCAGAGCAGAGGTAGTTTCCGAACTTTTGATTGATTGATTGATTGATTGATTGTATTAAAAATACGGGAGATCTACAGGAAAACTACTATCTGTAATTTGGCAAACGGGCACGCTTTGCAGTACATTACTGTGTGTGTGTGTGTGTGTGTTGCTGCCTGAATGAGAGTAGAGACCAGTGCACCAACAAGTTCTGGAGTCAGGAGTGGGGAGCAGCAGCTCATTTGCATTTAAAGCGACAAAGCAGCCCGTTGAGAACAGGAGGGTGATAGAGGCATGTTTGAATGGCTAGAATGCATAATCTGAGTATTTTCAGAAAAAAAAAAAAAAAATTCAGAAAAAACAAAAAGGGGATCTCAGAGACTTATATTAACTTGTTGAAAAGGAGCTAAATATGGCTCCTTTAAATACAATTTAAAATAATATTACTATAATTTACTATTAATATTATTGATAATATTATATTTATATATTGACATATGTATATATAGATACAGTATATGTACATTTTAAAAAGCATATAAAATAAATATGAATATATATACAGTATATCCGCAGCCACAGCCTAGTCTTAAAAGCCATAAACAAAAGATTGGGAAAAAGTTTGGGAACCCCCGATCAGATTTTGCAAAATTTCCAACAATGCACAGGGCACCTCGTGAAAAGACAGCCACCAAAATGAGTCCGTGTGATGGTTGGGTTATCTGGTGGGGGCTGTTCAGACATTCGTCACGGGCTAATGCCTTCTGTCGCCGGTGTTTAACCGAATAAATTCCTAATCTATCGTCGGGAGGGTCTGTGTTTAGTCAACGCTGTCATAGAGGAGAGATAGACGACTAATCATTCTATCCAAGTGATTTCCTGGCACGCGGCCCTATCAGAGCCCTAAGCGCACGAATGCAGGGTCTATATGTTGAGACAAATCTCCTGAACGTGTTTACCTGAGAGGGAAGATCAACCAAAAGAAAAGACTGTGAAGAGATACAATTTTAAATACGACACGCCGCTGATTTGCCGTCGCCCTCTGATAAAAATAAATATATCGTTGAGAACTGATGAGAGTTTGGGAGAGACACTGTAATGGACCTACGACCAAAAAGTAGAACAAAAGTCTAAAAATAATCTATCACCGTCACCTGGCGACAAAACAAGACGTACGTACGCACAAATTGTTGATCGGCATCAAAGGGACAGCGTAAGCACAGCTCTAGTGGGGAAGTGGAAAATATATCACTCAGCAGTGTGTGTGTGTGTGTGTGTATGTGTGTGTGTGTGTGTGTGTGTGCCTGCGCGTGTGTGTGTGTGTGTGTGTTTCAGACACAATGAGAGGATATTGCCGTCTGAACAGAGGCTCCTTCCCAATTTCTTATCAAACGGACAGCCGCGGTCCACCGCCGACGACCGTAAACAAAACACATGTAAAAAATCGACCCATAGGATGCCATTCAATTTGGGGCGGATGCCACCGAGGTGGAAAATGGCTGGAATTGTCTTTTTTTAATGACCGGGAGTTGGTGAGACTCGGGCGGGTCAGCCCGTAGCCTCGCTCGCAGGTCGGCTCTCTTGCCGCGTCCATTTACTTTCTTTAACTTCGGCTCCAACTGAACTTAACAAGTTAACTTAACTTCGGCGTGACGACACTTAACATTGGCGAACTTGGTGAGGTTTTTTACTCACTTATTCCACAATAATGGTCCGATCTGGATCAAACTCGGACGACGGCGTGTCTGCACCGCCCCAAATCCAAATCATATTCATTCGTGTCCGTGGGTTTGATGGTTCCATGAGTTTCATACACAAGGGCGGCCATTTTTTGCTTAACAAAAACAATAGGGGCTGGAGCCCTAATAATAATAATAATAATAATAATAATAATAATAATAATAATAAATATAGCTGCAGGCACCAATGCATGGGGTCCAGGTTAGTGACGTATTAATACAAATGTATGTAACCGCCTTGCCAAACCTGTATTTTCCCACTTTAAACCCTTCCCCGTCACCTCCTCCTTTTCCAAACGAAGCCGTCTGAGTTTGGCTGTGAACCAGGGCTTGTCATAGTTATAACTCACCCTGGCGCGGAGCGGTGATCCGGCGCGTTCTCCTCTCCGCTCGGACAGTTAACAAACTTGCGTGTATTTCGGGAGTTTGTGTCTTAAATTCCCTTTGTTAAAGTCCCCGAGGACGACGAGGACGGGGCAGCAGCCGCAGTCCCCTTCCAGGATGAAGGATGTGAACTCATGATGTCCCGTGTTGCGCCATGATGACGCAGTGATGAAACTAACTACTCCTACAGATCTAGTCCGATGTGGATCAAACTCGGACCATGACGTGTGTGGACCGCCCCGAATACAAATCGTATTCATTCGTGTCCGTGGGTTTGACGGTTTATGAGCCAGAAACTATGTGATAATGGCTCAAAAGATTAACAAAAACAATAGGGTTCCCGCCCTTCTGGCTGGATCGCTAATAATAATAATAATAATAATAATAATAATAATAATAATAATAATAATAATGAATAATATCTAGATTATATAACAAATAACAAATATTACTATCGTAATATTAATATAAAACGATATACAATTACTAAAAATAATAAAATACAAATACATTTATTTTTTATGTTTATGTTTATGTTATGTATGTTTATTTCTTAGTTTCCACAAAATACTCCACAACAAAGCAGCTATTAGCTAACAAAAAAGACAAAATTTGCCCTGCGAAACTATTTTCTGTTGATAAATGTAAAATTATACGTATCAACATTAATCTCTTCACGTCTTGCATTGTAGTTTCCATATGTAGCGTCATGGCTAGCTCGTGTTAGCATTAGCATGTAGGCGGCGTGAAGCGAGGCGCGTGGAAACAGGTCATTATTCAGAGATAACTCGCCAGCTCATTCGACCGATCAGAAGGACCCAGCACCGCGTGTCCGTCACTGTCGCAGGAAATGATTTGATTTGTTGCTGAAACATCTTGAAATAATATCTTCGTATCTCTGAACTAAGAATATCACGACCGCGATACTGTTTGTGTCAGATCTGGTTGGATACGACTCGACATCGTCGAACCCAATTTGCATTAATTAAGTCGTACATCAGTGGACTTGTCATGTTTTGACGGCGCAGTGGCTGTTCCGCCGCTTCCCTTTTCTTAGATATTTATTTCCATCTTCAAAGAACCTTTTTTTCCCCCTAAGCCGCAAAACACTCGTGCCACAGTGAGCAGCATAACACAGAAGGAGGAAATCAAAGTGTTCCCGGCGTCTCGTTCCATTGGCTTGATAACCGGCTGCTCCTCGTACTACCAAATTAGTGATGGAAAGTTCGGCTGTTTTTGGAGATTCGGCGCTTCACGAGCGACTCGTGACAAAGATTTGTTCCGTTCTCTGATCATTCTTTCGTTCGTTTGAGGAGTCGGGTCGTTCGGCTCTGAGTTGTGAATGGAATTCTCACAAGAATCGTGTAATTCTGGCAAAGTTATTTATTTTGGTCGCAAATGAACGACCCTTTCCCTTCTCGAATGGAGAGTCGAGTCTTTGTGAATGCTTGTCTGGCTGCAGTCACCGTGTCTTGAAGGAACAACTCCTTTCGTCCGTGAATCGAGGATGGAGTCTCGGTTCAGCCGGTGTGCCGCGCTGCCGTTACCGAGTCGTGAAACAAATGGCGGAGTGACTCCCTACCCCTTGACCCCTCACATCAATCTGAATGAAACTGGGCTCATTAGAACCACTAGAGTCTCACCTTCACAGGCATTGTGCACATATGTCAGCTACACAGGCTAACTTCAGGGTCCTAAAGAGCACCGGCTCTACATGCAGTGAAAAGATGTTAATTCACCATTTTTTCTTTTTCCTATTCCTGCGCACTGTGGCACCTAAACAGTCATGGAATTGTATAAATTGGGCATTGCTACAAAGCTGAGACTCATTGAGCCCAATTGCATTCATGTGGGATGAAATATGGCCTCATGGTAACCATTTCAATGTTATGTCAGCATTTCTTTACTTGACCTTACTGTATAAGACTGTACTGTATAGACCATTCAGAAAATCTATGGGGTGTCCAGGTAGATTGAAGAAAGGTCAGTTTTTCTGAGCCATTTTCAGAACTTGTCATCCAATCATCAAAATTGCTCAAGCTGCTTAAATGATTCTTTAGGGTCTCAGCTTTCTGAAGGTCTAAGGCAAGGTATGTGGCACCAACTGCTGAACCCCCCCAAACTCCAACCCCTCCACCTCACCCAAGAAATGGGCCTGGAGCTTTAAGAGGTTAAAAGATTTGTTCGGTACGACTGAATCGCTGGTGAGTCTTGGTGAGACCACTACTTCAAAGCCAAATAAAGGACCACCGCCCCGCCATCTGAGATTTATGACATGGCATGCAGTACCCCTATTTTATTTATATTTAAAATTATAGTATAAGTATAAGAAGAAGTCACGTATTGATTTATTCTCCGCTGCCAGGATGGAAAATCTAGATGGATTTCTGAACCGACTCTTTGACGCTTAAATCCAGAGCTGGAGCCGCGGGACGGTGATGGACGAGCGCGACGCTGAGGAACGCTGTTTGTCACGTCCCGTCCACTCAGCAGGATGACCTGATAAGCCATTATCACAAAGTCATTGATTTTGTTCTGGGCTTTTTGCTCCATGTGAGTGGACGATTGGATTGTGAATGAGCTGAGATCGTATTGTCCACTATTTGGACGAGAATCCAGACTGTGGACAAAATATACATACTGTATGTACCAATACATACATGCACTGACCTGGTATAAAAGCATATGTGCATGTAAAAATAAATAAATGGAGTTATATAAATATATAGGTAAAATAAAAATATTATAATATATATAGATAATTGTATAATATAAAATATAATTTATGATAAATAATGAAAAATAAAATAAATAAAAGCAATATATATATATATATAATAAAATATTATAAAAATGAAGTTACCTAACTAGATAATTTACTACTACTTAAATTAGCTATTTAAAATGATCCAGTCAGTAAGTAATTTCTCATTGTAATCAGCAATTAAATATAATTAAATAAAATTACTAATAATATATGAGTCCAGACACCATACAGTATGTCTACTCACAATATAAATCTCATGTGTGTATATCACTGATTTGATTTGGGTTTAAATCCCAGACATACATATATTTAAATAAATAAAAATGCAATGCTTGCGATGCGGCCTCCTTTCAGGGTAAAACATCAGACACATGAAACACACAGAGAAACACCACCACACATCCCACGCCGATCGTCAACATGGAAAGGTCGACCTCATCATACATGCCATAATATTTTCACATCTTTTTCCAGAGAATGAATGATCGAAATCTCATTCGTAACTTTGTATCTGAGAAAAATGACGATGGCTCTGTGGGGCCGGATGGCTGTCTGCCCGCAGAAAAATAATGATTCATTACTATGAAAAGAAAACAGGAAAGGAATGGAACCTGAAAGGAAAGACTTTGAACTGTTCTCAACATCCGCCACTGGCTGCAGCAGAAGCAGATTCATAGATAAACTATATATTATATAGTAACAGACACAATACAGCGGCAGATTAACAGCAACTACATCCAAGAAGGATACATGTTGAAGCTGAAGAAAATGTTAAAAACATAACTAGTAGTCCTCCCCCACATAATGCCACACTATGTACTACATACTACATGGCATACTACATGGCATACTATGTACTGTGTACAACACTAGTAGTACTATGTACTACATGACATACTATGTACTACATGGCATACTATGTACTACATGGCATACTATGTACTGTATACAACATGTACTATGTACTACATGGCACACTGCATTACATATACGTTGCATACTATGCACTACAAACTACATGGCATACAATGTACTCCATACTACAGGGCATACCGTGTACTACCCACTACATGGCATACTATGCATTACATGTTGCATACTATGCACTACCCACTACATGGCACACTATGTACTATATGGCATACTATGCATTACATGTTGCATACTATGCATACATACATGGTATACTAAGTGCTACATAATACATGGGATACTATGTACTACCCACTATATGGAAAACTATATACTACATGCTAGATGGCGTACTATGTACTTTATACTACATGATTAATCAATATTTCCTGAAGCTAAATCTGGTGCAGTTACATCTTGCTGAAGGTGTGAAAGATGGAACAACTACTACTGGGATTTTCTTCTTCAGTATATTTAAATTTATTATATATTTGGAGGCTTTGAAACCGACTCTTTGTTTTTTTGGTCATTTAATTTTCAGATCTTCCGTGATGCTGATGGTGATGTTGACATCAAACTAACCCAAATATAGAGGGAGAGATTAGAGATTTAGACGTAGTTTTAGTTCTGTTAAATTAAATGCAAGCACTGCGTTTCCCCTTATGTCAGATGAGACAGTCAAGTCACAAGGCATTTCCTCCGCTCAATCTTTTTTATTATTATTATGTTTTTTCTTATGCTTTAATGCTGGAAACGTTTCTTGTGCAGGGACGCACCTAAAAGCGTTTCATTATTTTTTTTTCTTCTTTTTTCTTTTTTTTCTTTCTTATTATAAAATTTTCCTTAAACCGATAAGCAGCTGAAAGCAACATTTTTTTGTCATTCATTATATCATGAGCAGAGAAGCCCCTTAAAGCAACATTTTATTTTATTTTCTACACTAATCTATATTATGGTTATGATGATGATAGATAGGTCCCCAAAGGGGCCCTTATTGTTTTTATTGAGAAAAAAATGGCCACCCTTGTGTATGGAACTCATGGAATCATGGAACGCACAGACATAAATGAATAGGATTTGTATTCGGGGCAGTTCCGACACGGCGTCGTCCGAGTTTGATCCAGATCGGTCCATATTTGTAGGAGATATCAGTAAAAAATGTTGTTTCTCATTTCCGCAACAGTCACGTGATAGCCCTGCAGACCTCTGATTGGTCACAGACAAGCGCGTCATCGCGTGACTGGCCACGTGAAATCACTGTAGCATGTGCACAATAGAGGCGTGCAGCGGCTGGGCTCTCTCTTCAACACATACGATCGATCCCACACAGCTTTTAGATTTGACACAACTTTCATCCCCCCGGAGATCCTACGCAGCCCGGAGCCCATCGGAATTGCACAGCCGCGGACACGGTGGGTAAACACCGCCGCCCAGGTTTGGAGCTCCTAACGGTGAAGCGCAGACCGTTCTTTCTGCCGAGGAAATTCACGACAATAACAACTATGGCAGTATACATTCCCCCACAAGCTAATGCTAAGTTAGCATTGGAGAAGCTACATGACGGCATTAACAAACAGCCTATGGCGCACCCGGACCAAAGATCATTGGGGACTTCGATTATGCAGATAATATATAAATAAATAAAAAATTAATCAACAAACAAACAAATAAACACAAATATAATTAAATACATAAATAGATGAATAAAAAAATGAATAAATACATAATTTGAATATATTTTAATTAAAAAATACATATCTATAAACATACAATGCATGCATTTAAAAGTCCATGACACAAGGATCTTGTGCCCCACCTCAAGGACAAAGATTTATTTGGGTCCAGAAGTCCCCGGGACCCCTGGACCCGGGACCCCTACTGTATTCCCTGATGCGGCTTTCACCTCAGGGGACCTTATTAGTCACTGGGTCACCACACACACTGCAACCCCGGGCTGAGCGGAGTTCTGTGCGCCTGCCAGAACTTGTCCTGATTAATTAACTATCAGAAGAGGCCACATCCAGCTACCCCGGGCAAGGAAAGAGAGAGGGGGTGAGGGGTAGAGGAGGGGGGGAGAGGAGGGTGAGTAAGCACGATGAGAGAGAGAGAGGAAGAGGGAGAGAGAGAGAGGGAGAAAGAGAGGAAGAGAGAGAGGGAGAGAGAGATTAGGTCGTATTCAAGGCATTGAGCTGACGCTGGTATCCAGAGCAGCTTGTAGTCAAACAGGAAAAAAATATTAAATTAAATAAAAATAAGTCAACATTGATGAAGGGCTGTGATTTCCAAAATACCCAAAATGTCATAGACAGGAACGAGGGATATACGATGGTGGGGTGGGGAGAGAGAGAGGGAGAGGAAGACGTTGCCACACAATGAAATTTTTAGGTTCTTACATGTACTGTATTTTAGCTTATCGTCAATCAATTGTCTTTTTGTTTACTGCAACATATTTTTTTTCCTGTTTTTTATATTACGTTATATTACATACGGTTATATATACTATACATTGTATGCTGTATATATAACTCATACATATTTAGTTTTATTTCCTTTTTTTCATTTGTACTGTAAAATTGTAGTGCAGTGAGATGCCATATAAAAAGAAGAATAATTGTTTGATACCATGGACAATTTTGTGGTGGGGGGGTGGTTTGATTTAAGTAGCTACACCTGTCTTGGGTCTAGTAAATTGGGCTCAGGATCAGAAGTGGCTGTGCACCTGTTGCTCATCAAAGCAATCGATGAGCACAGGTTAAAATCACCCATCTGTCATAAAGCCATTCCATCTGCTACCGGCTGTTACATCTTGCCAATAAACGGGTTTGTCCTCACCATCTTTCCCTGTGTCTCTGTGTTGGCGAGCCCCTGGAAAAGCCATTCAGTGGCGTGTGGCGGGATCAACTACCGCACTTGCAACCAATGTGGGGCTCCCGGCCAGCAGGTTGACAGACGGACACAGCACCACCCCTCTCCCGACTGTCAGCAGCAGCACCAAGTGGATGGCTAGCGGAGGACCGGGGGAGCTAGCTACTCCTCCAAGCATCCACCGCCAGGACCATCAGCAGCCCAACTTCTGTTAAGATTTGAAAAGTCTTGAAGTGTGGGGATATGCAAGTGCAGTTGCTCCCCATCATCCCTCCAAATGCACTCCTGACATTCTTATCCTTTTGAATTTTCATAAAACGCTGGTGGTGGTTGTGGTGGTGGTGGAGGAGGAGGGGGATCAAAAACAAACAAAACATGCTTCCTGACATTTCGGAAGACATGTGCTTCCACGTACAGCTTCCTCCCTTCTCGCATATTGCAGCCTTCATCAAATTTTTTTTAATTCTGCTAAAGACTCTGAAACACAATTTGCATGTGATTATCTCCAAGAGCTCATTGTCAGCGGGCTGCGCACCGTCAGGCTTGTTAAGAATGTGCAATATGCTGCGAGTCACCATTGTTTTCTATTATCATGGTCAGTGGCATACATTAGCTTTCCCCCAAATTACAAAGCACAGTGCTCAGTAATGACAACAGAATGCAGTGTACTTAACCGTTCAGTAGTGTACCGTACTGTTGTGGTTCCATTTGTTCAATATCCTCGATAAGGTTCATTTTATCTGATAGAATGATCCTCCACACTCGGTATCAGAACACACAATTTATGTTTAGAACTTCTATTGAAGGGTTTTGGCGTTTTATTCCAATTTAGGACATCTGGTTTGTTTCTGGTCATAGAAAATGATGAGCAAATAGTAGAGATATAGATAGATTTATAGATAGACAGATGGATGGACTGAGTGATGGATGGATTAATAAATGGAGGGGTGGATGGATGAATGGAGGGATGGATGGACTGAGCAATGGATGGCCTGAGTAATGGATGGATGGAGGGATGGACAGAGCGACGGATGGACGAATGGATGGAAGGGTGGATGGATGGACTGAGCAATGGATGGATGGATGGAGGGGTGGATGAATGGAGCAATGGATGGATAGATGGAGGGGTGGATGGACGGAGCAATGGATGGACTGAGCGATGGATGGATGGATGGATGAATGGGTGGATGGATGGAGGGATGGATGGACTGAGATATGGATGGATGAATTGATGGATGGATGGACTGAGTGATGGACACACTTGCTGTCAGGGACCGCTAAGGTTCCCGTTGCAGAAGCTCCTCAAAAAGGGTCCTAGAGGGTTCCACATTTAGTTCCTGTACCTCGGCGGAGGAGCGGCGATAAGCGTTTGTCCGGATGCGGTGAAGAAGGGGAACCGAGAGGAGGTCGACCATCCATCACCTCCAGGGCTTTCTTCGTCACCTCCGGGGCTTTGTTCTCCTTGTATCATCATCCTTTCCCAAATCGTGGAAAGTGCTGCGAGAAAGCCGAACCTTTGTCCTCGTTACTCAAGGAGATCGCCCCCCAGCGGGACGGAAGCGCCGCTCAGATTAGCCGTTTAAAAGTTACATTTTAGGAGGAAATTCTGTGGCTATGTCAATAATTTGCTGTAACCACTGGGGCTAGGTTTGTTCCCGGATATGTAAAGTTATAGAGCGAGAAGAATGAAGGATCTTTATGGAAGCCTACACTGGGGGGGGTGAGCATACCCAAAGCCGATCAATAAAAGGAAAAGTCAATACAGCTTTTATACTTTTTTGCTTCGGCATTTAATGCAGCGCAGCTCCACGACCATCTCCGAGGCATAAATAAACAGAGGAAGGCTTCTTCGCGGGTCCAATTCTTAGTCTATATCTGTAAACATTTGTTTCTTTTGTGATATTTTCTCAGATTTTCTTGCCGTCTTTGTTGTCTTCCTGTGTATTTCTTATTGTTTCCGGCTCAGTACCACCCAGAACGCGGCTTGAATGGAGAAGTCTGGACAACGGCGTATTTCATCCCCCGACGTATTGTAGACGACATGACAATGCGAATACATAATATTCACCGCGTTGACGTACGGGGTCCCACGAGTTATTTATTGCTGAGGTCGCTCCTGTGTGTGTTGCTCTGTGTATTCCTGCTCGGATGGGGCTTGACCAGAACCATTACCGAGTGCTTCTCTCTGGAGAAGCGTTGTGAATTAAACCGACGCTCTGGAACGCTCCGTGATAGATATAACGGAGCCTCCGTCCGGCGGATTGGTGCCTCCAGGACCTTCCGGGAAGCGGTACAGGGAGGGAGGACGGAGTAGAAATGTACATACCAATCTCAGAAAGAAGAAACATATAAAATAAATGTTTCTTTTGATAAAAAAAATAGATGATGTACGTTGTGTAGGGGGAACATCTGCAAAGAGGAGGCAGTATTTAAAGCATAATATGCAAAAAGAACAATTGGTAAAAAAAAAAACCTATAGTTCAAATATATACTCGATACAGTATAAATCATATATATAATAGTAGTAGAATATAGTAGAGTAGAATAGTAGAATATATACTGTATATAGTAGTGTAGTAGTGTATTGTGTAGAATTTTTCTATGTCAAAGTTGAATTGTTTGAATACTCCAATGCATATTAAATCAAATGATAAGTCTCTTTATCTACTGTATACATAC
>OMKR01047796.1:0-13654 GCA_900302355.1 Cyttopsis rosea | reverse complement strand
AATAAATATTATTTCTTATGGTTTCATATTACATATCTAACCATAGTCTGACCATAATAAAAATATATAAAAAATCAAGAAAATGAAAACATTAAAAAAAAGACAAAAAGACAAACAAGTAATTTGCATTCCAGTTTGAAAAGATGCATTGTGTTGTGGATAACGTGGAGGAAGAACATTGATAACATTTGATTGAGAGTTCTTACTTAGTCATCTTGAATGTGCAATGGGTTCACAACAGTGGTAGTGGCATTTTGAAACAAGGGATTGTTCATCTGAAACAAAACAATAATAAAGATTACATCGGTGACTCAAAAGCCCCATTATAATGGCAACCGTTACAGTTGTCATGGCTGTGATCAGTTTTTTTCTCACATCTCTCCAGATGGTCTGTTCCTGCGCTTTAAGGAAACTGCGGTATTCTCTGCGATAGTGCATCTCCAGCAGCAGTCGGCAGATCAGGATCACTGCCACGCCGACGAAAATGATTCCAAACACTGAGCTGAGAATGATCACAGAGGTCTTGTCAATAGAACCTACCAGGAATACAAGAAGAAGGGTCAGACAGGATGCTTTTACTATTCAATAGCTGCTATTTAGAATGAAGAGATGCACAGTGTGTCTTTATCAACTTTCAAAATCAAAATTCTCTGCGCTTGCTCACGGGGCAGGTCGGTGTAGTGCAGCAGGATGCTGCCATCAGAGGAGAGCTTCACTTCATACATCAAACTTTTGGAGTTGCAGGGGAGCTCCTGTTGGCCCTTCACTCTGTGCAGCTGAGCCGAGCCACACAGCTCCCCACAGTCTTTCTGCACATTATCCTCATCCTCTTGTTTTGATATGCATACCACACACATCCTGGCAAAGGGAAGTGTATGGTTAGTCTATCAGAAGTCACAAATTTAGCTTATATTTAATCACTTTAACTACAACTACTTTTTTAAGGTTATACTACTTACTATTCGTCTTGCATTGTTGGGAATGGCATGAAGTGTAAGGATTTAATTTCTAACATGACACTGTTATTTACTGTTACACATTTGGCACATTTTGTTTTTGAAAACACACTTTACTCACTCAAACCCATTGCAAGCATTGATAATCGTAGAGCAGTGCAGATCGTCAAAATCTGGATCGCAGTGGCATTGGTTGCATTGGCATTTTCCATGCCCGCTGCATGTCATGTTAGCTTCTGTTATGCATTTGTCTGTGAGAGTGGAACATTGACATGCATGGCCTGTGTAGCTGGGAAAGCACTTACACTCCCCACAGTCACAATTTCCTTTTCCTGAAATAGAAACATTTGTTTTGTTTGTATATAAGATTAGATTAGAAGATAGATAGATAGATAGATAGATAGATAGATAGATAGATAGATAGATAGATAGATAGATAGATAGATAGATAGATAGATAAATTCTCACATACCACCACACAGCATGTTGTTGTGTCGTGCACAGCTGTTCTCATCACACTGGCAGAACAGTCCACTGTGGCTGCCCTGGCACTGACACACTCCACACTCGCAGCTGCCATGGCCGCTGCAGAGCTCAGGTGAATCTTTCTGCCGACACGACGCATCCAATGAGGTCGTGCCGCTGGTCTGTTTGCATTCACACTGCTGACCCAGAAACCCTGTGTCACAGCTGAGAAACACACCACACCGTCGACCCAGAGTCAGACGCATATCGTGCATCAACAAAAGAAAAACACGTCTACGAGTCCTTTTTATACCATTGTTGGTCACTACGTTATATCTCCCATGTGGGTATTTGCAGCACATTGATTCCCATTTTCTTTGCTACAAAATATAATACTGAAAGTAAAAACAAAATGGAGACTTGCCTGCATAAACCACAACTGAGCGTGCCATGGCCGCTGCAGTGTTGGGATGCCACCTCGGGTTTGCAGCTGCAGTCACACAGCGTCTTTACAGTTAGTTTCAGCCTCTCGCTGATGCCCTGAACCTTCAGGTAGAAGTCCTTCTTCTCCGCAAGACATTCAGAGATGTTTAGCCGCACGGTGAAATCCACCTGTTTACAGGATGGCATGTTCATATAAAAGCGTTTATGTCAATCTAAATACTACTTGTCAGTAGTTAGTGTTATATACAACATATCATAAATCAATTTCTTCCCCCTGCATAACCAAACCTGCTGATTGATCTTGACATCCATGCACTCGCCCTTCTTCTGCCAAACTGTGCTGTCTCGACTGAGGTCACAGTGGGATTGGTAGGACACCTCGAGGCCCTGTGGGGCTTCGTGGTGCTCCAGGAATACAGTAGAGTGTAGGTTCTGGAGATAGAACATGTAGAATGTACTTAGTGTGTGTCTGGGTATCTGTGTAGTGGACAGCGTGTAGTACAGAAAAATATATACACTAGTCGTATGTAAGCAATCTGAGAACATGGATTACACTTTACACTCTCATGAATTGTCTGCGATTATCGTGAGAGTGCCTTCCATCTTCACTATTCATGTCTTTTTAAAATTTATTTTCCAATGTCACATCAAGGTTTCCCAGAGGTATATTTGTGAATTGAGTAAAGGAGCTCTGATATACGCACATTGTATGCTTCTGAGATGAGTTGGACCACATTGCTGGAATCATTTTCTAGAATTCCTACCACTGACTGTGGAATTAGATTACTCAGTACCTATGAACATAAATGAATTAAATTAGTGCATCAGATTAAAATTTGGACCAATAAAGATCACCTGCAAGCTGTGCTGAAATAGAACATCCTTAAAGCAAACCTTGTAAGCTGCAAAACTTTCCTTAGTGACAGCAAAAACAAGCTGGATATTGTTGGCCGTGAGAACTCTGGAAAGGTGACCAATGGAAGGGTAATCCTACAAAACAACAAGAAAATATAACTTAATTAATAATACACAATTTTAAACTGCGAAACCTTAAATCTGCCTTGATCTTGACTATGACTTACAAATATGGTTCCATCGTAGAAGCCGCTGCCATTGAGGTGACATCTCCCGTCATGAGGCTCATAAATACCAGCTAGCCTTCCATCGCCAGCTATGTGGAATGTGTCATCTGATGTATAGACCAGAATCCTTGTCACGTTTTTCCAACCAATCTCATCCTGCACAAAAAGTACAACTCATAAAACAAGCACCAGAGACAATGAAAGGGAAAGAGGGGAAAAGACAGAGGTGCAGAGTGAAAGGCTGGAATGAATGACTACGTGTGAGCAGGACAGTGGGGTAGAAGCACGTGTTTAGTCATGTGCGTCTCTTTTACCTGGCAGACCGCGGCTTGCATTATGGCATCAAAACCTGCCTCTGGGGAGTCCAGGTTAGCAGAGATCCTCTGCCTGCTCACCTCCCTTGTGAAATCAGCTGCATCTCTCGTGAGACTCAGGATGCTTTTGAAGCTGAAGGCAGGCTGGCAGTCGTCGTTTTTTCTGGGACAGGGGTGGATCTTCCTAGATTCTTTCTGACTCACGTAGGGTAGGGTCACCTTGTCCACAAAGGAACCGAAACCTAGGAGATAAAGGCATGGATTACATTAAAGCGTTCATTCACGTGACTTGTCAGATCCGAGCAAAATCCAAACTCACCTATACGTATGTCCTTAGTGAAGCTCCCAAGAGTGTTGACAATATCCTGACCCAAGCTCTTGATCATGTCCAAGTCGTCCTTCATGGAGAAGGACAGGTCCATGAGGTAGTAGAGGTCAATAGGATATCCCTCGGCTCTTTTGAACGATACTCTGAAAGTCTGCGGCACTCCTAAGATCCATAGAAAAGTAATTTAAAACATTAAATATACATGGTCAATTTAAAAGACGTCGAAAAGGAAACTGGAGCAGTCAATACCATTTAGCCCTTTCTGTCTCTCTGAAATCAGGAACAACATCAGCTTTGTGGCTCACCGACTCTGAGTGAAGGCTGGAGATTCTGCGGCTTGAGTTGAATCACATTGTCGGCCTTGTCGCTCAGGTCGCTGTTCTTCAGTTCCTCTACATTTGATTCAGGATTCACAATGTTTGCTTTGTCACAATTCCTGCCGGTTAATGACTCGGCCGTGTCACAGCGCCGCTCGCTCGATTCCCCCAGCTTGAGGAAGCCCTGTGAGCAAGAGCGTCTCGCAATTTGAAAGATTGAAATATACAGTATGTGAACTATATAAATTGCTTTAAATTCACCTTTGAGCGGGAAAGCTCCACCGATTTCTATGCTTGCTTACCATTTGTTTGCACCACGCGCATCCCGGCCTCTTGAGGCACTCTGTGCAGTTTGGCTGGGGCATACATGTTTGGACCGCTGCCGGAATTACGTAAAAAAAATGTTTAGCAGTTAAAAGTTAAAAGAAAAATCACTCACTCACTCACTCACTCACTCACTCACTCACTCACTCACTCACTCACTCACTCACTCACTCACTCACTCACTCACTCACCCTGAGTTTGGGTTTGTTGGACAGATTGCAGTAGAAGTGGCACCAGGAGAACAATCTTAATCATTTTCTTTCCACTCATGAACTTCATTAAGAGAAAGTGAGGAAGAGGTATCCTGCTGGACATAGGTATTATATGCAGTATACTGTATATAATGAAATGATATCGTTTTGTATAACATCTTTGTGGAAAAGTAAACAGGCGAATAAGTTAAGAAATTTATATGTGATATATACTGTATTTTCAGTATTCATATTTTCAAAACATGTACATTCATCACATGATCCTCAAATAATCTATCCAGGACAGGTTATCCAAAAGGTGTACTTTTCAAGTGTTAACAAAAATTACATTGTTTGTGGATATGATTCGTTACACTTTTTACTAGTGACGTTCTGCCGGTTTACAGGAATCGAAGATCGCTTGCCTTTTTTTTTTTTACTACGAGATTCTTGAAAATTACAGTCAGGGGGTCTTCAACCTTTGGAAATTCAAGTTAAAAATGAATGCTTACCCCAAGCGGTCGCCGACGTTCAAACCCGCTTGTTGAAGGAAATAAAATCTACTGCACGTGTTCCCCTTCCTCCTTCTAATCTCATCTACAGCCACCTCACAGAGAAAGCAGCTCGGTAACACGAAGACAACTGCTGTTTGTCACGCCCACGGATCAGTAAAGTCTCATTATCGTATCTCATCTCACCTCGTTCTACCTGACTCCGACGCATTTTTGTTTTTAGTTCAGTTTGAGGTCGCAAACCGTTTATCGCCCTCCCGCTGACGTTACTCCAGGGTTACACACAGTGAGGTCTGAGACAGTGATTCAGCACATGGAGGAAGAGCATTTATTGGCAGTGTTCTTAGCATGTGAAAGGACAAGTTGCTGTTATGTTAGAAATTAACAGAGAAAGATGGAATAAACTGCTCGCAGTCCAAGTCTAGAAGGGTATAGAGAGATGTAGTGCACAAACTGTAGTGCAGACACAGGAAACAAACGACGATTGTGGATATTGTGGTGTAGAGCAGCTAGTTACAAAGAGGAAGGAGCATCTCTCAAACAGGAAATTTTAAAATACAAGCTAGTTTTGTGAAGCCGTAAAGTGCTTTTCAAATCGGGGGATATAAAGAGGGCTTGGAGACACAAAAATATCAGTAGACTCCTGTCCTACATCGTCCTGTCAGTTTTGTAAGTCGTTGATCACAAGACTTTGGGCCTGATTCACTGATTGCGCCGCTTTTGCGGGCGCTCAACCGGCGCAAATAACCAAAAAAAGCAAGTGTCTAATTCACAATTGCGTTGAAAATATTTAAGTTAGGTATTATGCGTACATTTGGCACAAAAACCCTTTCTCTGCAAATGGGCCTTAATGTAAAACGCGTCCAATTCACAAACCCCGGCGCTAATAGCCACACGCAGTTGCACTGACCCTGTTACCGCCTGCAGAGAGCGTGGACTAACTGCGCGGAGAAGGTAACGTTCCTCCGCACCACGCGCATCAGAGGACCTGTCAAGATCGGCGACGGGGGGAGATCCCCCCTGATGGGGTTTCCCCGTGACGCGCCTAATGAGTTGCGCACAGCAGAGACCCCGTCGGGTCAGCACTGGCCCAGCACCCCCCGGATTTCCTTACAATTTTACATTTTCATTAAACACTCTAAATCAAGATAACCACACTCCGACAAATATTTTGAGTTTTATATTTTTTTAAGACTGATAATTCGTAAAACAGGCAAGTGTAGAGCGGTGGCGTAAATGATGGAGACTCTGCATCTCCGCTCCGCTGCGTGTCTCCAAATAAATCTAAAATAAAAACAGTGTATTTATTGTACTCCTTTTCCTAATTGAACTAAACAAAAAAGACCACTTTTTTGTCAGGCATGTGTGTGGGTGTGTGTGTGTGTGTGCTCGCGCACTCCACGCAGCGGGCTCCCGCTGACACACAGATTATTTACTTTGCCACATGAATAATTGCGATCAGACGCAAAACAATCAATATCTTTTGTGAATCTGACCCAAAGACGGCGCAGATAGTGGGCGCAATTCGAGGTGCCATCAGCACTATTTTCTTAGTGAATCAAGCCCTTTGTCTTTTCATTATTACGTTGTATAACGTGATAACATTACAAATGGAGATGCTACTGATTAAGAACACCTCTCTTCTTGATGACATGTTCCATAACAGCTCTATTTGACGTGTCCAAAGGAATCTCGTATTTGGCCAGGATTTTCAGGATCGGCCTTAACCTCAGCCACCATTGTTTCTTGGGAATACGATGTCTGCGGAGAAATTGCATTGTCATCTACAAATATCATCGTTTCTACAGCATAGTAGAAAAAACATGAGCATTTAAAGGTCTCAAACATGAGGTGAGAGGACAAGAATACAAGGTGAGAATGGACACAAATGATATCTTACTCAAAGTCAGTCTTCTCTTTGAGCTCTGAAAGATGTTGGAAGACCAAGGATCTCTTCTTCATCCCCAACACACAGGCAGAATCTGGAGAATTGGCAAAGATACGACCTGCAGGCAAAGAGAAAACATGCAATACTGATCCTCACAGGAAGCACAACACCAAAGTTGTGAACTGATGTGAATTTCAGGTTGTCACCATGTCTGTAGCATTCCTTCAGCTTGGCAGTCAGCCACAGGACGGCCTTGGCACCCATCTTGGTGCCAAAGTTCCTGTCAAAGGGAGTGGGTGTTCCACCCTGACAATAAAGGATGTGGATGTAAGTTTTCCTCAAATGCAGAGAATTGACTGCGATGGAAAATTGTGATTACATAGTTATTACACAAGTAAATTCTAGAATGAGATACTATGACACACCTGCTGCATGTGCCCAAGAACATTCTTCCTGCAGTCAAACACACCCTTGCCTTCCTCTGAGTACAGGTTGAAGATAAAGTCTGTGGTATAGTTCGCATTGCAGTTTTCATTTCTGTAAAATGATCCATTTTGGGTTAGGTGCGTGAGCAGTGCAGGCTGCCGTCTCAGAAATCTACATTCAACAGTCCAGACGGCACACACACCTCAGAATCAGACCCCTCTTAACAGTTGTCTTCATCTTCTCCACCAGATGTTGCACATTCATCTATGGGCAAGACAGCCATTGTTGAAAGGGAGCTATAAATCCACCCAGCATATCCTTCATCCATCTCATTAGTTTTTCCTTTCTTTCAGTTACAAGCACTGACCTCTAGATCATGGATGGTGAAAGGATCCTCATAGATGTAGGTGGCATCAGCTCCAGATGCCAAGCCAGACATTGTTGCCAGGTAGCCGCAATATCCTCCCATGGTCTCCACAATGAACACTCTCCTTTTAGTGCCGGCAGCAGATTGCTTGATTCTGTCACAAGTCTTGGACAAGATTTTGTGGATGGATAATGCGGTGTAAGGGAAAGAAGAAGATCGAAAATAGAAAGTTACTTTTTCTATTTGTGTATGCAAATGTGTGTCTGTCGGTTTATTTCTGTCACAGTCTGACCATGGTAATGGTGTTGAGAGCAGTGTCAGTGCCAATGCTGAAGTCAGATCCAGGAACGTTGTTGGAGACAGTAGCAGGAATAACGATCAAAGGAATACACAGTTCCTCATACTTCTCCCTAGCCTGCACCATTTCCAGACCACCAACAAAAGCCTGACAACAACAGCAAAGGTTAAGGCAACAGCTGAGCAACATCGACAATAAATATGACAAAGGCCATTTTCTCTGTGCAGTTTAGCAAGACCTTTGTAGTTATAGAACCATATTGTAGTAGAGGAATCCAACATTACTAGATTAGTTAGATTAGATTACTACCTTCAGACTCTCACCTCAAAGCCTCCAATGATGACCAAAGCATGGATGTTGAACTTGGAAATGCTCAGACTAATCTCTTCCATTATTTCCTTTGGCAGGCACCTTCATTTGAGATGAGCATTATAAGACCACATATTACTTCTTGCCTTTATGAAAATAGTTTTTATAAATGTTATTATAAAAAGAGGTTTTAAAGGTGCAGTGTGTAGAATTAGTGGCATTTTGCGGGACGGACTTGGCAGAAATGGAATGGAATATGGAATATAATATTCATAAGTATGTATTAACTAGTATATAATCCCATGAAAATAAGAATCATGGTGTTTTCGTTACCTTCGAATGAGCCGTTTATATCTACATGGGGGCTGGAGATCCTTCCACAAACACCGCCATTTTTCACCACCACGGACACAGAGGGAAATTCAGTTGATTGCAATCTGCAACCTCACTACTAGTGACCGCTAAATTCTACACACTGCACCTTTAAGAAACTTCTCACCTCTTGGTGCCTAGTATGGAACCACCCTTGCCAGTCCATCCTCCGACTCCAGCCCAGGTGATGGGCTCAATCTGGACGATGAGAATTTCACAGAAGTGTGTGGATTGATCATATGTTTTGTGTGTGTGCATTTGATCCTACTTTAATCAGTGTTTCCGCATTCACGCTGTAAAGATAACGCATTTTCTAAGGGCTGTGAAAAAGAGGATTGTTATCTGTGTGTCACAAGGACTTACCGATCCACAAGCCAAACCCTCAAAACCATCGTGCACTGCCAGCATTTGGTGACCCTGGAGAAGGCCTATTCTCACAGCCGAACGAACGGCAGCATTCATTCCAGCACAAGGAGCACCCACATTGAGTATGGCAATATTGGTGTTACTCTGTATGGGGGGAATTGAAAGAGTGTAATTTATCAGAATAAATACACGAGGAAGCAAAGGAAACACAAATGCAAATCAAACAGCAGCAGAGGTGCTGAAACTGTAGTTCCCTACCTTTGTGGCCGGGGGGTGCACATGAGCCAGCATTTTGTATGTGTTCAAGTTATTCTCAAAGCTCCTGTTTTCAGACAAGAAGGTAAATGTACAGGCATCAAACACTTAACACTTTGGAAATTAATATGGAAACACGTAACCTCATGCCTCACTTTCCCCGGAGCTTCACAGCGTCATCAAACCTCCTTTCGGCCATGGCTGTGGTTACATCTTTAGTCTGATTGGTATATATAGGAGATAAAAACACAGTTAAAACTATGGCTGTTTATCATTTATCACTGAGACACAACATCTCTTGAATATACAACATACAGAATAGTCAGTTTGGTCCGAGCCCTTGTTATCCATTTAAATACTTCGGAGTGAATGTCATATGGGACATGTTTCACTAACCACTTGGACACACTCCATGAGGGGCAGTCTGACGGCCATGTTTCCTGACAAGCTGACCACACATGCAGGTGTTTCTGGTGTCGCCTCTAAAAGGGCCATCACAGCCTCCACCCCCATCCTGCTGCCCTGGATGATGGGCGAGTAGAGTCAGAGTGGGTTGTATTGCATTTTTCACATCAGTTGCTACATATTCAAAGAGTGCATGTAGTATATTGGTAAAATAGTTGTTTACCAGGATCCTGTCAAATGCAGATGGTGTTCCACCTCTCTGTACATGGCCCAAAATAGTGACACGGGTGTCAAAGCCTAGCCTCTCTGTTACCAGCTGAGAAAAAACAAAAATAGATATGAAGTTGACCAAATATGACTGAAGGAAGCGATTATAAATGCTGTCCTCACTGACCTGTTTGACAACATCACAGGAGATAGGTTTACCCTGGCGGTCCATAGCTCCCTCAGCGACGATGATGATGTTTAAACGGGAACCACGGCCTCTTTGCTAGGTTGTAAAGATAGTAAAATAGCTCAATATGCTTTTCCTGTGCAAAGAACAGACAAATGTAAAGAGGCAGAGCCCCAAAAGGCGATAAAGCTTATGGTATGAGAGGAGAGATTTACATCCATTAATCTCCTACAGAGATGTTTTTCCCAGCCTTCGTCTGGAGGCATTTCTGGAATAAACACCCAGTCAGCACCGCACGCCAGGGCTGTCACCAGGGCTAAGTAACTATGGGAAGAGGTATAAACCATTAAAACATTTGGCAAACAAACTGAAGGCACCCCACGACAAGAGCCCATCCCTCATATGGAGGCGAGAGCATGACATGATAAAGGACTGGACAAGAAGTGTGACTCACCCACAATGCCTGCCCATCACCTCGAGAATGAAAGTCCTCTGGTGACTACAGAAAGGCCCAGAGTAGATCAGAGGCCATGACATTAGGAACATTCTCTCTGTCCTTAAAATGAATTTCTGTGCCCCTGTTTACCTCTGTGCGGTAGTGGTGATGGCGTCCACGACCTCCATGATCCTGTGCAGGGCGGAGTCTGTTCCGATGGTCATGTCAGTGCCGCAGAAGTCGTTATCAATGGAGCCCACCATGCCAACGATGTTGAGATGAGAGGAGCGTTTGATCTCCTCCACTGTGATCTTGCCTGGGTACCGATTAAACAGCAGCACAGATTTGATGATGATCGTCAGGCTGGTTTCGCTGATGTACTAACACAGTACGGAATGATCATATCTGTCGACTCTTTACAGAAAGTGAAGGTCTTTTAGTGATGATGTGTTGATCTGATCGACTCTCACCAGCTTTGAGCAAGTCAGCCAGCAGCTCAACCCACTCTGTGCGAAACTGGTTGGCGCCAGTCAGACTGCCGTCGCCCCCAATCACACACAGATTGGTGATGCCCAGCTTGACCAAGTTATACGCAGCCTTGGTACGTCCTTCCTTGCAGCGGAAGTCTTTACAGCGAGCACTACCGATCACAGTTCCACCCTGAGTCATGGCAAGAGTGTAAAGGTCTCAGAACCAAAACAGAACTACAATGATTGATAATCAGCCACTTTTTGGCTGAAGCATTTAGAAGTTAGGTAATAGTAAGCCAAGCGAAAAAGGAAGTGAATTGTGGAGGCAGATAAGGAGGGAGGTCAGTGGACCAAATTAAACTGCAGTCGTTGTGTCTGACATGATGTTTCTATTTGAGTGAACCATGACATTTAAGTGCCCGTTTGACCTAGAGAACTCTACTACAGTTACATACCTCAAAACGTGGCATTACAAGACTAGAAACTGTTTAACAGATTCAACGCCGAGGGACAATAAGTGTTTTTTGTTTGTTTGTGTTTATTTGTCTGTGTTAATAAATATTTACCAGCTGCAGCATCATTGAGACACTTTCCCATGTCGCTGGGCGGATATTGTCTCCTCCATCAACAAGACCCTGGTAACCCTGGAAACAAATGACAGAACGCAATCTAGAATGTACAGTATACCTATATATAAATTCACCGGGGCTGATAATACCTTTAATTGGTGTGTGTGTGTGTGTGTGTGTGTGTGTGAATTAAATGGTGTGTTGGAATGTGTTGATGATTCTCCTCACCTTAATACCTGAGGCTATCATAGCTATGACTAACTATTCTTGTTCTTGTTGATGTTGACTCAATTAGTTCGAAGTTGTTGTAATGACATATTGCACTAACGACATATGAGTACTTATGTTGCACCAACAAATCGGGGGAAAAAAGCCACAACTTTTTTTTAAATTCTGATTCCTTACAGCTATCTTGCAATTGTATCTGGTTGAATTTAGAAACAGGTGCTCAGGCACTTAAATTTGATGGTCGATGTCTGCTTTGATTGTTTCTAGCCTCTCATGTAAGTCGCTTTGGACCAAAGTGTTAAATGTGCTAAAGGCTGAGAGGATATGAGATATGAGAGGATAGGCAACAATATTTACAAGAGTAGCATTTACCTCATGGACATAATAGACCTTGGCTCCGGTGTAGAGTCCCACTCTGACTGTGGCCCTCACAGCGGCATTCATACCTGTACAATGCAGTTCACGCACATCAGCAAGGCAAACTTTTGACGATATTTTGTCCAACTGAACAGCAGGCTCTGTGAATCTGGGCAGTCTAAATGATGAGTGCCAGAATGCAAGCGAATGTAGTCGTATGAATGAAGTCCTCCCATTGAGGACAGTAGGCATTTTGCACCATAACACAATACACAAGAGAACTTTTATTGAAATCAAATTGCATCATCGTGGTACTGCTGAAGAATTGTATTAGCAACAGGATGCTTGTGTTGTGGGAAGCGGACTGGGTTTTCAAGGCAGGGGTGTTTAAAGGACAAGATGTGGATAGATTGACTTTGAAGGCCCCAAGTGCATCTCAGCTTTCAGTGATAGAGGGCAGAGGGGCAGAGAGGAGGGTATAGTGGGATAGGACTGCCCACTGCGCTCCCCTTCACCCTGGCATGGACATATGACAGAAAGGTCGTGCCTCTAAAATTAGAAGCCTGTAGCAGACGCCGAAAAGGAAAAATAAAAACTAGAAAGCTACTGTATATGGGCTATCTTTCTGAAAAGATCATTTTGTAATGGAGAATATAAGTTTTCCATGGTGCCAAAAAGGTTATGATTGTCTATGAATAAGGGGCTTCAGTGTTTTGCAGGTAATCCCCGGGTCTTCACGCCAGGTTTTCACCTTAGAAGGTTTGGAGGTCCAGTGAGACAGAGAATGAGACCCCACAGCCCCACAGAATCACACGAGAAGGGTAAGTGGGGTCACAGAGACTATTCAGGTCACAGTGGATCTATTCATTTTGGCCACTTTCCTCTTTGGTTGTGACAGCCCCATCTGAAGGACCTGATGCTGCAGTTCTACAAGACTCTTGGCAATGTATGTTCAATAGCAAAGAGTTAACAAGGAGTTAATATTATGACTAAGCCTTAAAATCTTTAAAAGTTCAACTCTATGGGTTGTTTTTCTGATGTGCTTGCTGCAGTTGGTGAATGCTATGCTCTATATCGACTACCTGGCTGTACGGCGAAGAACTAGCCAATGATGACCAACAGAGAGCCAACTCTGGACAGAGGACAAACCAATATCTCTGCATATCCTGAATGAAAATATATAGCAGTGATTTTTTTTATGTGATTTTGAAATCCTGCTGTTGTTAACTCCCACACATGTTTGAGATTAGATCGGCCCAACCGCCAGCCAAGGCAAACTAGAAAAAACACAGTGGATTCCTGCCCTGGGTCTCCGACCAACGCAGATGCCTCCCTGGTAGCCCTCCACTTACCCTGGGCATCTCCTCCTGAGGTCAGCACGGCGATAGCCCGTCCCACACCCAGCTTGGTGGGGTCCACAGGAGCTGCTTGCGCCATGGTGCTGGAGCTAGTCCTTGCTGAGGGGGAGAGGAGGGTAAAAGATTGGCTTTGGTTTTGCCAGTCCTATCACCACTGCTGGCAGGACGGTGGAGCACAGAGCGTCTCACCTCGAACTCTCCCGTCTGTTCTGGAAAGTGACTG